>JAJPUD010005439.1:4398-107908 GCA_023553655.1 Myrmecobius fasciatus
TTCTTCTTCTTCTTCTTCTTCTTCTTCTTCTTCTTCTTCTTCTTCTTTTTCTCTCTCTCTCTGTCTCTTTCTCTGTGTCAGACACATACATTTTCTCTTTCACCATCTTTGTATGTTTTTTTTCAATTATTAAACCACTTTTCAACATAGAAAAGAGTAAACAAAACAGACAACTATTAAATAATGAGTTTCCAAGTGATTCCCTTAAACATCTGTCAGGCCCCAAGTGCCATTGAGTAAAGAATGGACTATCAACAGTTAATTCTATTGTTGCCAGTGTAAAGAAGGGGCTCAATCAAGGACCACAGAAGCCAGACCATCTTTCCATTGTTCCAGTTGAATTGTCACCACATGCTGTTTCCAGTGTAAAAAATAGGCTGAATTTGCCTGTTTCATTTAGGTCCAAAGTCATAGGCAACAATAAAGTGGGAGGATGGTGATCCTCAGGTAAATCAACATGGCATGTTTCTTCAAAATTAACAAAACATTCCCAGTGTGATTTTGGAACTACAGTAAGACAGATAGTTCTTATAACACTTGAAAGACCCTAAGTGACTACTAAAAACAGGAAAGGGGCATGGGAAAGGAAAATTAGCATAAAATAAATAAAAATAAGCACAACTTATAATTCTTGTGTAAGGCTTTAATTATATATTTTGAGTACAAGATAAGACTATAAAAACAAGTTGCTTTATCACTGCATGGATTTTATGGACAGCCTCATTTCAAAGTCATGACTCTCCATTGCACAAAGTGCATGAGGCTCCAAACAAAGTGATTTAGACAGTATTGCTGCCCCCAAAGGAGTCTCAATCAAAGTTTCTCCTTCAGAAGAGCTCTATCTCTATGAAATGGACTGACATCTGATGCTGGAACATCATCTAAGCTGACATTCACCTGAACTGGCATTCTGCCATACTTTATTAAAATTGGATTAGACAATCCTAAATCTGAGCCAGTTACAGAATATCTTTTGATAAAAGAAGGCAGAATGCTTCTCCTATTTTGACTTCTTTTCTTCAATAATAACTCGTATAGATTCATCTAAGGCACATAATGTTAAGCTATCAGCACACATTTTAAGGAAAGAATGATTATAGCATAGAATGAAATAAGCTCAAAAAAACTTCCATTGACTTATCACTCTTCTTTCTCAGAATTTTGGAATAAGAAATTTAATAATTTAACTCCTGCTGCTTAAAGCAGCCCAAGATGAGAGTTAATTTATCTTCAAAGAATTTTTTTCTTTTCCTGTGTTTTATACTCTATTAAGTGATTTATCTTTTCCCTAAATTGGGGCTGTTCTCTTGGCAATGTGGATTGGGAAAGGGTTATAATTTGCCAGTATCATACACATTCCTTAACTGATAAAAATTAAACAGGATATTTTCAGCTCATGGTAACACTTGATTTTAAATAATAATAATAGTAACTCTATTAGGCTTGCCTTTGAATTCAGGAAGGAAGTGATTTCAAGTATCTCATTTTTCTCTTAAACTTAGAAATCTCTGGACGTTGCCAAAATGGGAATATGAGTTATATGTTGTATTTTGTTCTATAACTGTAACCAATAAACCATTTACACAAAGCCCATAACTGTGTAAGTTTTAAGTTATTACTAGTTGTAAACTTGTGAATGACTTCTTATCATTAATATCTGCCATTCCCTTGGAAATCTACTGGAATGTGATAACTCTGACTAGAGTCACAAAAGTTCTTCCTGTACCTAAGGAATTTATTATGGCATGAGCTAAAAGGCAATAAACCTTAATGAGCTTCAAAGGCTCAACTACAGCATGTAGGGAGATGTGGAAGGTGACTTATTAATCACTTTCTTAATTTCATCTACACTTCCGAGAAAGTAACAAACCTGGAGAGTAAGTAGAAGGCAAAATATATTGAGGTTTTAAGAAACATTCTTCTGAGGGCAAAGAGAAGATTCTTCCTACCTTGCTACATGATTTTCTGAAAAATGTCATCCCAAATAAAAGGTAAAATTTTCTCAGTTCTGGGAATGATGGAGACACACACACACACACACACACACACACACGTATAGAGGGAGACAGAGAGACAGAGACAGAAAGACAAAATAAAGAGAAAAAGAGGCAGAAAAGGAGAGGAGAGGAAATGAGAGAAAAGCTCTAGCAAATGTATGGGATAAGAGACTGGTAGGTAGACTATTGGAGTGGGATGGTATTTATGAGATTAATGTCAGAGCTCTACACCCTGCAACTGTCCACAATATTAATGACCAAAAAATGGATTGTAGAAGGCATTAAGGCAAGAGTGATTGAGCTACTGCTGGATGCTAATATTCCATTCAGGAAAATTGGTTTTAAATAGTGAAGTAGCCACTCCCCCCCTCCCCATCTTCTTCTTCTTACCTAAGACTGAAGAAATGCATTTTAAATTGTCTTGTTTCTTTACAATACCTGCCTTAATTAGTATTTTAACACAAACTTACTCCAGATAAAAAAAATATGATCAACCATAGGTCATTTATTTGTCAATAGTGGATTGCAAAAATGGAAACAGTGAAAGGTTTTGGTGTACATGCTAAAATGAATAATCCATAAATTTGGATACTCACTGAGTGCCAAGGAGCACCATGAGATAAAAAATGACAATGATTTATTAATTGTTATAAATGTCTCAAAATAGGTGAAGCTTGATTCAGGGATTTTGACTTCAAGTGAAAGCAGATTAGTTGCCCTTGTTAGCTAGTACGAAGTAGTCTGACAAGTCATGCTTCCTTCTCCATTGTTAACCTGCTCTCATACATGATCAGAGAAATCTTGCAGTAGAGTGGAATCAAGAGCAATGACTAGAGAGTGGGTCATGCTGGGAGAGGGTGGGGGTGAGACAGAGAGCACGAAAGCTACATGAGGATCAAGATGGAGTAGGTTATTAGAAAAGACAAGATTTTAAGAAGTTGTTAAACTCTGGAAGCTTGACTGGTCAATAAGGTAGAACAGCTTTGGAATAGCTGCTGACTGCTTATAAACAATGGCAACAGACAGTCATGTAGCTCTAGACAAGTGGAGAGAGAATGACTCATTTTAATTAAAGGCATCTAACAGCCTCTGAGCCAAAGAGGCAGAACTTCAGTGAAAGACTCTATAAAGAATAGCTCACCAACATATTATGTGGGTATTTATCATGGAAAGTGACACGGTCATTCATGTAAATAGCAACCATGTTAGCAACTTTATACAGATGCAGACACTATATTTATATATAAATGCATGCATATATGTAATAAATAGTCAGAATGTTTTACATGTGGTTCAATGAACACATATTAATAGATTATTATAAATTACGATTATAGAAACCAGAGCAAAATGCTTTTTACAAACTCTTTAAATACCTTTAGTGCTGGATTTTCTATATCATTCCCTTCATTGAAAAAAAATTAAATATATTTGTCTGGGAGATTCTGCAATATTTCCACATAATTGAGCATTTTTATTGCTCTTTCATTAAAGAATTGGCTTGAAAAGGGTAGCACATATTGAGGTCAATGAAGTGTAATAAAGTTCTAAAATATAATAATCTCTGCTGCTTTGGAGAAGATATATCAAAATTTTCATTTTTTAAATAAAATACACCATTGTAAAACTGGTTCCAGTGTAGGGAAGTGCTTCATATTGTTCAACTTCTGAGATGATAATTTACTTCTAAGATCATTTTATTAATAGGTAATAGGTAAAAGCAATTTAAAGGAATTAGATGAGACTACTGGTTGATAAATGACAGGAAAAATAATTTAGGACTATAAATAGCACAAATATCTCAGGCACAAAAAAGATTTATTTTATATAGAATGGATGAACTAGTCACTTTTACATTTTAACTATTATAACCTATAACATAGCACTAACCTTCTGGGCCAGTTTCAATCTTAAGGACTTCACTCTAAAATAACCTCCTTTTGTGGGGGGATCTCATATGGATACACAGGATTTCCTCTGGGAAATTCAAAATTTAGCCCATGCCTAGATCTCCAAAACAAAAGAAAAAGTTCCCATGTAAGCCCTCAGGCAAAGAATACATCAACTATAGTACAGGATTTATTAATTCTGACCAAAAAAAAAAAATGAACCTAAACCCATAAATGTTCAAATCAATTCTCCTTTGTCTTCCTTATTCTGGAGACCTATTCAGTCTTTGAGTCTTATAGTCAGTAAAGAAGTATATGAATTAGCTGGGATAAATATTTTAATTTTAATATGGTTTCATTTCATTTTGTAATAGCAGTTGCCATCTCTTTGTGTTACTAATAATACTTGCTGACTCAGAAAGTCTGTTTTTGAACAGATGAAACTGGACTGAGGTGGTTTCCTCACCTTTAACTAGTTTATTGTCAATCCAATGCTGTTCTTTTTTTTTTCTTTTTGGCCATTCATGTGTCCTCCATTGCTTTCTTTTGTTGTGTTTTGTTGTGGTTTAATGGAATGGATTTTTCTTAAGGCTTTGCAAATTTATGTTCATCACCTGACCATATTTTAGTTGCTTTAATATCTTGTCTCTAAATTCAACAGAAAATAGTATGTTGTTTTCCATAACATATCAAGGCTATTTTGGGTACAAAAAAATAAAATAATGGCCAATAATTCTCAAATATCAACTACATACAAAAGTTGCCGAAATAAATACAAAAAATTCTAGAGAATAAATATTAACAATGCTTTTGGATTTGTTTTCATTTTCATAAGTTGAATATTTGATAAATTTCATGGATTTCATTTAATCTAACATAGAAGGATACTTTGCCTTCAATAGAAAATGTCCAAAGAAAGAAGACTTTAGGGAAATATCAGTACTTGTAGATGTAAACCTAAATAGGGGAAGCTAGATGGCACAGTGGATAGAGCACCAGCTCTGAAGTCAGAAGGACCTGAGTTTAAATGTGACCTCAGACATTAAATACATTCTATCTGTTTGACCCTGAGCAAGTCACTTAACCCCAATTGCCTCAGGAGGAAAAAAGATGTAAACCTAAATGAATGAAGAAAGGAAAAGAATACAAGGAAATTACTTAACACAAGTCAGTGACTGTTAGGGATGTTACTGTGAAAGCAAACAATTCAATTAAAGGATCATTCATGCTTAAGCTGAAACAAGATCAGTCTTCCTGAAGGACAAGGAGAAAATGAAATTGAAAAAAGGACAAAAAAAGCCAAAGACTGGCAAGTTATTATTGCCAAAGAGTCCAATTATTCCATATAACTCACTCAAGGACTTTTAGGGAGATCTGAAATCTGGAAGGTCAGTTGCTGATTTTTTTTTTTTTTTTTTTTTTACATTGTGGGATAAGCTACTTGAACTTGGAAAAATGGAAAACTAATACCACTCAAAAATCCCCAGATGCTATCAGTTGCCATGAAGAGAAAAAAAAAAAAACGTTTTTCAAGGGCAAAACAATATCAATAATGGAATATTGAAGATTGGGGGAAAAAGTAACTTGTGTTAATGATGTTCTTTTCTTTTTTTTCAATTCATCACTTAACAAATCCACTTTTAAGAAGTTCAGGTCAGTTTCTATGATCTGGGTAAGATCTTAATTGGAGTAAAAGATTTTCATAGTTTTAACAGTCCTACAAGTTTTTTCTTCAATGAATAAATGTAGAATCATTGATATGTTAAGGACAATTTTTCTGAAATAGAAATTTCCAAAAAGCAATAGACTAATGCAATATGATCTTGTACCATATCACTTCATAAAAGTTTAAGAAATATATTCAAGAAATATAGGTAAATATAATTAAATATACTTCAATTATCTGGGAACTAGCTTTGCTTAAAAGCCACTAAAAAGATACATATTATAATAGAGGTGAGATTCAGAAAAATGGACTTTTCATCAAAGAAGTATTTCATATTTCATATTAAAAAATTCTTCATGATGAAGAATTAATGAATCCAGTTAAAATCTTATGACCTCAATGCCAAATTAAAACAAGTGATTGTAGTAAAAAGATATATTGTATGTGAGAATTTTTCTAAAGAAATAAAAATCTGTAAGGTTTTTAAGTTGATAAATTTGTTTTATCTAATCCAAGTTAATCTGCACACCAATGTACCACCAAAATTGAAATTATCCAGAGTAGGAAAGCATTTTAGGTGGGTAGAAAGAAAACCTATTCTCTGTTGATCACCAACTGCTCCAAGGGCACATAAGATCCTATAGACATAGAATCCCCTGCTAATGTTGAGCTTCCACTCATTTCCAACAAATAGAAAAAAACAAACCAAAAAAACCAACTAGGGGTTGCAAGTGATTCAGCTATTGCTTCCCAAAGCTGGACAGTGCATATATATGGGCAAAGGAAGAGTTTACTCCTCTATGCAGAGACATTGTCACTTACTGCTCCAATCCTGCTCCAACTCCCATTTGGTGCAAGCACTAAAACTCCAGTGCATTCACAGGCAGCTTTGTCATTTCCATTGCTCTGACACTATTTTCTACCTCTGTTGCCATCTCTGGAGCCGGGTTGTTTCTCCTCTCCTGAGACCATATGGTTCTCTGATGTGCATAGTTCCATAGAAGGGCCACCTGGTTATCTTGGCTTCCTTCCAGGGAACTGTATGTCACACCATCTTCCCTCAGCCCATTTCAGCTCTGTTTCTCATATTGCAAAAGACCAAGCCCAAGGATTTAGCTCAGATATTAACTTCTTCAGCAATGAGGTGTTAAATGAGTGATAATTACCAGTGAGGTTCTATCATTTAAGTGACCATTACTTTAGGAGAAGGGAGGGGGGTTCAAAGTGTTCAAGGTGAGGTCAAAACAAATTCACATTTTTTTCAAAAGCAAATGCCAGTGCTAGAAGAAAAGCATCAATAATGAAGTTAACCTTGTCAAGAGAATTTCACTTCTTTAAGTTAATAAAAGGGGAATCTAGGAGGGCTTTAACAGGTTTCGCTTGGATTAATATCATACATTTCATTTTGCATTTTTTTAAACAAAAGGTTCTTTGTTTTGTGGGAGAGACAGAAATTAAATTCTTGTGAAACGGTTTTATCTGTATAGGGAAATACCATTTTATAGCAAAACTGTGTCCATTTAAAACTTTGCTTCAATTTTTCACTGTTTAAGCTCAATAAATCTGAGTGCCAAGTCTCCAGATCTATAAATGGCTATTTCAAAATTCAAACAGTGATTTCCAATTGAATAGAGACTAGGTAAGAGGCCAACTGTACAAAAAAAATTCTCTTTGAACAATTTTCCTGGTCTTCTGAGATTCAATGAAAGAGGATTTCACAGTCCTAGGAATGATATCATTTACATTATGCAGTTCAAAAATGCAACTATAGAGTTTTCCCATGTGATGTATTTTTAAAACAGAGATTATTGAATTTCCATAGATAATTTACTTTCATCCAGTAACAAAATCAAGCACTTAACATGGGTGCAGTTTAGAAAAGCATCCAACTATCTCTCCTGAAAATATTATTCCCTAAGTCTTCAGGGAAAGAATAATAAATCAATCCTGGCATCCATTTATATTGAGTTGGAGTGTGTGGTATGTGTCATCTCTGCATGTCATCATGCTATTTGCAATCTTATTTTTTAAACATTTTCAGTCTTCTTGAAGCTAAAAGTTCTGTCTTCTCAGCCTGTCTGAGAATTGAACCTCGATTCTCAGGGTCTCCTCTTTCTTCTGTTCAATGCTATCCCCTGGAAGATTGTGTTGTTCCTAGGATGGGAATGGGATTAATGTAACTAATTGTATGCTGCTCCATTCCTTCAAACTGTAGAAAGGATAGGAAGATACCAGGGTTGATGGGGAAAGAATATGGGACAATGACTACCAACATTTTCATTCTTTTTTAACCGCCCTAACCTTGTAATTTGCAAAGAACAAAGTATTATTATGGGTTATGTTAAAAGATTAAACTTTCCAGTCACTAATGCTTACTATCTGTGAAACCTCTGGCTAAAAAGTTTAATCATTTAACCTAACCCATTATATTTCTTTGTTCTATATAAATTATAAGTCTCTCTCTCTCAGACTTAATTTTCTCATCTGTAAAATGAGGAACTTGACTCCATAGTCTTGGAGGTCATTTCCAGTTGTAAATTTATGAGCTTCTCATCTTCACCACATTTCTCATTTCTTTTTCCTTTTTAGGAAATGAGCTCTGATGATATTTGCTGTAGTTATGAAATATAATAAAAATAATAAAGTCAGTTTCTAGCCGTAATTCATACAAGAATAGAAAATAAAAGATTCAGAAGAGATTTTTAGCTATGATTTTAGCCTGAACATCCCTTATCTTTTCTGAGAAGATTGAGAGGAATACCTTTCTAACTATTAGCCAAAAGAGAATTTCATAGCCTTTGTATGAAAGAACCGAAAGCTTATTGAACATTAGAATCATTGTTTGAATGAACTGATTGAGAAGAATTATAGTTTTCTCTAAAGAAGAGAGGCTTATTAAGCACAGCACCAGTATCACTAGAGGACCATGTATTAAGTAACCCTGACAATAGCTACATAGCTTATGATCCCCTAGAGTAGAGATAAAATATCTAGTACCAGAAAAACAGTGGGATAACTTCATCAGAAGAGATCAGTTCTACAATATGTGAAATATGAGTTCATAACGAATATATCTGCCTCACCACATTCATTTCTTGTGCATTTACTTTTCCATGAGGGTGCCCTAAGTACAAATGTTCCTTATGCATATGCTTCATGTGTGATTTCCATTGCACATTTTCAATATTCCACTGAGAAAGTACCAGTGAGGAATCCTAGAAGTAAAAAATGAGAGGAAAATATCAGTGAAAATTATAGTTATGTTGTTATGCCAACATTATAAACTATTATAATTGAAAACTAATTAAGCTGCTTTTTCTGGGCTTTATATACTCATCAAAACAAATGTGATCTCAAAGGATATGAACAGACAACTTTCAGATGAAGAAATTAAAACCATCTATAGTAATATGAAAAAATTTTCAGAATCGCAAATGATTAGAGAAATGCAAATTAAAACGACTTACCTCACACCTATCAGAGTGGTTAAGATGACAGAAAAAGAGAATGATAAATGTTGGAGGGAATGTGGGAAAACTGGGACATTAATGCATTTTTGGTGGTTTTAAACTGATCTAACTCTTCTTGAGAGCAATGTGGAAATATGTCCAAAAAAAAACCCTATTCATACTTTTCAATCCAGCAGTGCCATTACTGAGTCTGTATCCCAAAGAAATCATAAAAGAGGAAAAAGGACATATATGTGCAGAAAAGTTTGTAGCAGCCCTTTTTGTGGTGGCAAAAGAATTGGAAAATGAGTTAGATGCTCATCAATTGGGAAATGACTGAATAAGTTATGACATAAAAGTAAATGGAAATAAATGGAAAGGAATGGAAGATTATTATTTTATAAAAAAGATTTTAAAAAGGTCTGGAAAGATTTACATGAACTGATTCTGAGTGAAGCAAACAGAACCAGGAAAACATTGTACCAACAACAGCAGGTTTGTGCAATGATCAACTATGATAAACTTGGTTCTTCTCAGTGCTTTAGTGAGCCAATGCAATCCCAATAAACTTTAGGATGAAAAACACCATCCACATCTAGAAAAAAAAACTATGGAGACTGAATGAAGATCAATCCATACTATTTTCATCTTTTTTTCTCATGTTTTTTCTCTTTTGTCTTGATTTATCTCTTCGAACATAATACATATGGGAATATGTAAAAAATGAATGTAAATGTATAAGAAAAAAAGTTTTTACATATAACTGGGGAAAATAAAAAATAGTAATAGTTATCATGGGACCATTATGTTTTGTGCAAGGGAAAAAACATGACATTACCTTTCCCTACTAGTTTATACCTTAAGGGAGAGACACTATAGCATCAGTGAAAGAGTGCTGGAAGAGCAGAGATGATAGAATAAAGGGAACTTGCCTAAATGCTCATCCAAATTCTTTTAAATAATGACTCTAAATGTATTCTAGAGAAGTAGAATCTACAAAAAGACACAGGGAAACAATTTTCCAGGTCAAAACAATTTAGAATGTTGGCCAGAAAGGTCTGTTGCACTAGAGTGACCAAGGAGCAGAGTATAGCACAGGACATACTAGTACAACCCTAGCTCCAGCAAACCATGAACAAGACTTGGGGTGACTGAATCAGTGGCAGAAGTGGAGATTTACAAGCTTCTCAGACCACAGATGTCAGAGGAGATTTATGGGGTTCCTTTGATGGTACCAATCCTAGTACTCTGTTCCATTGCCTAAATTTGGATCTGGGTCTTAGTCTTTATCTGAGCATTAACATAACAGAGCTTGCAGCTACAGGGAAAGCAGATCCTGGTCACAATTCTAAGCTGGAAAAGAGTAATTGTGGTTACTCACAGACCCTGAGCATTGACCAGAAGAGTGGCAAACACATCTCTTCTTATGTTATACTGTATTGGAGGAGCCAAAAACCTACAGATTTATTTCAGTACAACTATGTTTGTACCAAAAACCTGAACTTTGGGACAGTGCTCCCTCCATTTAGGAAACAGAGCCCCATTTTAGCATAAAGTTAAAAATAAAGAAATAGTCTTGGAAAATGAGCACACAACAGAAAAAAAATTCTGACCATAGAAAATTACTATGGTGACAAATAAGATAAAATACACCCTTAGGAAAAAACTACAAATTCAAATCTCCTACATTCAAAGTCTCAATAAAATATGAATTGTATTCAGGTCATAGAAGAGCTTAAAAGGATTTCAAAAATAAAGTAAGAGAGGTAAAAAAAAATTGGGAATGAGAGTGATGCAAGAAAATAATGAAAAAAAGAGTCAATAGCTTGGTAAAGGAGGCACAAAAGTACTAAAGAAAATAACACTTAAAAAAAACAGACTAGGACAAAGAACAAAAATCCAATGAAGAGAAGAATGCTTTAAAAAGCAGAATTGCTGGAGAGCAATTTGGAGCTATGCTCAAAAAGTTGTCAAACTGTGCATACCCTTTGACCCAGCAGTGTTTCTACTGGGCCTATATCCCAAAGAGATCTTAGAGGAGGGAAAGTGCCCCACATGTGCAAGAATGTTTGTGGCAGCCCTTTTTGTAGTGGCTAGAAACTGGAAACTGAAGGGATGCCCATCAATTGGAGAGTGGCTGAATAAATTATGGTATATGAATGTTATGGAATATTATTGCTCTGTAAGAAACGACCAGCAGGACGATTTCAGAGAGGCCTGGAGAGACTTGCATGAACTGATGCTGAGTGAAACGAGCAGAACCAGGAGATCATCATACACAGCAACAACAGTATTACATGATGATCAATTCTACTGGACATGGCTCTCTGCAACAAAGAATTGTCTCAAACCAGTTCCAACTGTTCACTGAAGAAAACCATATACACCCAGAGAGAGGGAAATGAAATATGGACCACAACATACATTTTCATGATCTCTATTGACATTTGCTTGCATTGTGTTGCCTTTCTCTGCTTCTTTTTTTTCTTGTAGATAGGATTTTTCTTGCATAACTTCTCAAGCATTTCAACATTATTAACATGTAGTGGACTTCCTGCCATCTAGGGAGGGGACTGGGGGTAAAATTTGTAATGGAAAGCTTTGTAAAGATCAATGTTGGGGAACTACCCATACATATGTTATACAAATAAAAAGCTTTAATAAAAAAAAAAAGCAGAATTGACCAAATGGAAAAAGATACCCAAAAATTCACTGAAGAGAGCTCCTTAAAAATTAGAATTAACCAAATAGAAAGCAAAGTACAAAAGCTCACTGAAGAAAATAATTCCCTCAAAACCAGAATTGGGCAAGTAGAATCTAATGACTTTATAAAGCATCAAGAAACAGTGAAATAAAATAAAAAAAAATACAAAAATAAAAGGCAATATAAAATATCTTATTGGAAAAATAACTGACCTGAAAAATAGATCCAGGAAAAATAATTGAAGAATTATTGAACTTCCTGAAAGTTATGATTTTAAAAAAGCCTAGAAATCATTTTTTCAAGAAATTATCAAGGAAAACTGCCCCAATATTCTAGGACCAAAAGGTAAAACAGAAGTTAAAAGAAATCACTGATCAGCTCCTGAAAGAGATCCCAAAAGGAAAACTTCCAGGAATATTAAAGCCAAATTTCAGACTTCCCAAATCAAAGAGAAAATACTGCAAGTAGCCAAAAAGAACTATCATATAGAGCCACAGTCAGAATAACATAAGATTTATCAGCTTCTATAGTAAAGAATCTGAGAAACTAGATATTCCAGAGGACAGAAGAGCTCAGATTATGATCAAGAATCACCTATCCAGAAAAACTGAGTATAATCCTTCAAAGGAAAAAAAATTGTTATTCAATGAAATAGAGAACTTTCAAGTATTCCTAATGAAAAGATCAAAGCTGAATTGAAATTTTGACTTTCAAATACAATACTCAAGATAAGCATAAAAAGGTAAGTAGGAAAAAGTAATCATGAGAAATTTAATAAGATTAAAATGTTTAGATTCCAACATGGGAAAATAATATTTATAAAACCTAATTTTTCTTTACATTATTAGGGTTGTTGAATGGAGCATACATAGATAGAAAGTAAAGAAATAAGTTGAATGTGATGGCATGGTTATCTAAAAGAAAAGAAAATTAAGGGTTCAGAAAGAAAAATGAACAGGTCAAATGGGATGACTTCTCTGACATTAAAAAGGTCTGAAAGCAATTTTACAGTGAAAAGGAAACTGGGTAAAGTAGGGAGGGAGTACATGAACTTTACTTTCATTGGAATTGACTCAAAGAGGGAGTAATATACACATTTAAGTAGATATCAATTTTACCATACAAGAAAGGAAAAAGGAAAGAGGCTAAGAGAGACTGGGAAAGCTGATAGAATGGGGGACAGTTTTGGGGAGATAAAAGTCAGAAACAAAGCATTTTGGGAAATGTACAGGGTAAGGAGAAAGAGAAAGAGAGAAGGATAAATAAGGGGAAAATAAATATGGAAGGAAACACATTGTTAGTAATCATTACTCTGAAAAAAAATTTACATTGAATTTTTCTGATAAAGACTTCATTTCTCAAATATATGGAAAACTGAATCAAATTTATAAAAAAAAAAAAGCCTTTCATCAATGGGTAAGTGGCCAATGAATATGAACGCGCAGTTTTCAAAGTTATCAAAGCTATCTATAATCATATGAAAAAATGTTCTAAATCATTATTGATGAGAGAAATGCAAATTAAAATAACTCTAAGCTACTACCTCATCTTGTAAGATTGGCTATATGAAAGAAAAGAAACATAATAAATATTGGAGGGAAAGTGGCAAAATTAAAACATTAATTTACAATTGGTGAAGTATATTCTGATTCAAGTATTCTGAGAGCAATTTGGAACTATGTCCAAAGGGTTATAAAATCATGCATACCAATTCCATCTCTAGTTTTGTAGATAAAAGAGATTTTTTAAAAAGATATATAGAACAAAAAGGAAAAGGAACTATGTGTAGAAAAATATTTATAGCTGTGCTTTTAGTGGTGGCAAAGATTTGGAAACTGAGGAGACATCCAATTGTGGAATGGCTGAACAAATCACATATACGATTGTGATGAAATATTGTTGCACTTTAAGAAATGATAAACAGGTTACTCTCAGAAAAAACTTGGAAAGATTTACATGGACTGATGTAAAGTGAAATGAGCAAAACCAGAAGAATATTGTACACAGTAATAGCTATATTGTATAATGACCTACCATGAATAACTTAGCTATTCTCAGTAAAACAATGATCCAAAACAGTTATGTAGGATTTATGATGAAAGGTGCTGTCCATCTCATAAAAAACTAGTAAAGTCTGAATATAGATTAAAGATACTTTTTCTTTATTTTCTTGTTTTGTTTTGTCTATGTTTTCTTTCATAGAATGACTTATATGGAACTATATTTTGCATGAGAGATAGATAGATAGAAAACCTATGTCAAATTGCTTGCCTCCTCAATGAGGGGAAGGAGGAAGAGAATTTTAACTCAAAATTTGAAGGAAAAAGAAATCTTAAAATTGGTTTTATGTGTTATTGGGAAAAATAAAATATTTAAAAAAGAAAAGAAAGATTGCTGGAAATCAAATTCTGGTGAATTTTAGTAAGTTATTTTAGTAGAGAGATGGTAACAAAATAATATTTTTCCTCTCTGGAGAAAGATAGAGAATGGTGGATTTGCAGTACGTCAAATTACTTCAGTGTTTTTCTTTGTTACAATGGAAGATTCAATTTTGACTCAGTAGAGGGGTATGAGTAAAGGAAAATGACAACAAAAGGCAATAACACAAATTGCATGTGTGGTTGAATTTGATGCCTGGATTTTAATCTCATCAATTGCATCTTGTTTATGTAACGGTGCCAAGAGAATATCGGTATTAACAAAAGATTTTTTTTTAAATTTTAGGTAGAAGCTTGCAATTAGTGCTGCCTAATTTCCCAAGTTCAATGCAGGCCATTGTCTTCTTTCTACTGAATTCTGGGTCCACAATGCTATCCATGTGCATTTTTCCTAAGCCTATGTACCAATAAATGATTAATGGGCTATGCACCCAACTACATATCATAGACTGGCCACAGTCATTCTTCAAAACTTTTTTGAATATTTGTGAATCTCACTTGGAGGGATCCATAGTATTTGAATTTGTACCATCAAAACAATACAGTTCTTAAATAGAACTTTTTAGAGGACCTTGTTATCTACAGGAAATCTTTCTTTCTGCATTAAACGTCCTTTGTTGTCAATGACAAACTATTATATATTGTTGGATACAAATATTTCTATTCTATTATATTCTATGTCAAGGCATCTTATATGTTATTTTGTGTGAAGGAGGCTTGATTATGGCAAAACCTTTAAGGCCCAAATCTTATTCTACTTAACCATTTTTCTGATAGTCAACACATAATAAATATGTGTTCTTGTGATCTTGTATTCTCTGATACTTTAAATCAATTAACCATCAGGTTAAGATGTGGTTTGTTGTAAATTTTACAATTATATGATGGTTAAGATGTGATTTGTTGGAAATTTATTATGAATTCCTAGAGTATAGTCTTGTTACATGTGAAGAATATTTATACATATTTTAGCAAGATCATCTTATTATTGAGCAAAGGATAGATGAGTGTAAGGAAAGATATGAGTCAGGAAGACTAGTATGAGTGGAAAGAATGGGACAATACAAATACAAATACACTCCTTTGGATTAGAAGACTTCTACCACTTCCATTCCCCCCCCCAATCACTTTCTTCTCATATTCTTTAGATACCTCTGAATGAAAGGTTGAAAACAATTCTGATAAGAAAAATGTATAAAAGATGTCAGAATAGACTAACATTAATGTACAAAGAACTTATTAACTAACTTAGAGTGATATATGAATTATGGGGCAGCTAGGTGGTACAATGGATAGAGCACCAGCCCTGAAGTCAGGATGATCTGAGTTCAAATCTGAATTCAAGACACAACACTTCCTAGCTAAGTGACCCTGGGCAAGCCACTTAATCCCAATTGCCTCACCAAATATATATATGAATGATATTTTACAAATGAAAATAGCAAGATTTATAAAAAGGATTAGGTATTAGGTATGGAAGCAATGATAGTGTGAACTGGAAAATAACACCAATTTTGTCTTAGATGAATCAGGTAATGGATATACCCTTTATGGTAACAATGAAAGTTCAGAAGGGAGGAGGGTTCAAGGGAGATGAGTTTTATTTTGGATATATTGACCTTGAGATGCTTATGAGACATCTAGTTTGAAATATCTAAAAAAAAGTTAGTGATTCAGGAATTGAATATAAGTAAAAAATAGGGACAGATACATAGATCTAGGAATTGTCTGTAAAGAGATGGTCATTGATTTTATGGGATCTGATGAATTACTAAATCAAATAAAAAAAAAGATTTATTGAGTGCCTATGTGACAATGAAAATGTCCAGATTAAAGAGAGGGACTGTTTAAGAGAAGAATACCAAAGGCATCACAATCATGAAATCAGAATACAAAGTGTGCCTCAAGAATGGGGGAAATAAGATATTATAAAAAGACTTGAAAGACGGAGAATGGGGATAGATATGTGAACCAGATAATGAAGGAATTTAAATGCCAAACAGAAGATTTTATATTTGTTCCTGAATCTGATAGAGAGCCCTTGGACTTATTTGATAGAAATATCAATTTGATGATTGACTGGAGAATAACACGGAGTGCAGAAACACTTATGTCAGTGAGACCAGCCAAAAAGATTATTGCAATAGTACAGGTGTAAGGATGAGGGCTTGCATTGGGATAGTAGCACACTGGATATGGGAGGGTGGTGAGAAAAAGAGAGAGGTTGAGCATGATATTTATGTTATTAATGTAGGGGACTGGAAAGATGAGATTATCCATTGGTTAAGGGGGTGTCTACCTCCTGCTTATGAAGACTTTCTCTGATAATATGAACAGATGAGGGCAATTTGATCTAATGGTTAAGAAGGTGACTGAAGCATGTGATGTGGTGTGCCTAAGCCCTTCTTGACTTCTATCTTGCCACTGAACTTTGATGAGTGGAAGAGAGAATGATGCTTATGAATTTGTGTAACTCTGCATCACTTAAATCTAATTCGTGAGGAGTCAAGAGATCACCTTGTAATGTCACTGATTCTCTTTGAAAATGAAGGACAAACAAGCAATAAGAACATTAGGAAGAATGGAAGGCTTAGGAAAACATATCTGTTATTGTCATATATTTCTTCTGAAACATGCTTTTGACAACAGGGAAAGAAGAAAGAGATTCTGCTTCCCTTTTTCTTCTCTTACTATACATAAAGTACAATACATAAAAAGAAGGTGTTCTGAAGAGATCAGTTCTCCCCTCAGGGCTGACATCTTGAAATCACTGTCTGTACACCTGAGCCAACTTGATTTTTAAAAGTTTTAGAAGTATGGCTTGTCCTATGATAACCAGTCAGTAGAAATTTCCTACTTCCCCTCAGTTTCCTTCATCCAAAGGCTAAAAGTTTTACAACATATTCAGATTTCTATGTAAACTCCTTTGCACTATGGTATTTTATTGTTTAGGAAAACTGTATACTTTGGACAAGGATTAATATGATACACCTTTTCTAAACGTTTAAGAAACTAATAGTGGAAACATGAAAACAAGCTTTGGCACTTTTCTTTTGACTTTATTTATAGCTAGAATGGCAACTCCATCTAGAAGTCCCCTTGAAGAAGCCAAGATACTTCTCCAAAATGAGTAATCCATTTTCTTCTTCAAGCTTTATAAGTTTTGAGACCAAGTAAATATGGGCAGATACCCTGCAAACAATGTATTTGATTGGTTCCATGAAGGACAGGAGTGGGTCATCAAAGATGTGGCAAAGTGGTTAGACTTCTGGACAGGTAGGTGGTGAAGTGAATAGTATTGGGTTTGAAGCCAGAAGACCTGGGTTCAAATGTGATTTCAGATATTTTACTAGCTGTATGACCCTGTTTGCCTAAGTTTCCTCATCTGTAAAATGAGCTGAAGAAGAAAATGGCAAACTACTCCCATAATTTTGCCAAGAAAATCCCCCAAAACAGGTTTACATAGAGTCAGATGCAACTGAACTGAATAAACAACAAAACATACTTGTTTGCTGTCTCCATTTTTAGACTATGAAAAAAGGTTTGTTTTTCTACTTTTTCTTTTTACACCCCCCCCCAGCATTTAAAACACTATCTGGCATGCAGTAGGTGCCTAATAAATGCTTCACTTGACTTGTAATATCAAAATAATAGCACTTTGCTTATAGGATTGTCATGAAAATAAAATGTGTTAATGTAAATAAAATAAATTGCAAACTTTTGAGCATTTCATAAATGTAATTAGTCAATATTAGTTAAACTACAAATGACCATAACTGTTATTTTGTGTCTGAGGACAGTCCTCCTGGAAAGGCAGAACTTCTCTGGGAATGCTGATATATTTTGGGAAAAGAACACTGTCTGTTTTGGACTTCGGACCAAAGAGACTTTGCAATAATCTATGTAATTGATATTGTTTCTGGGCAGGCTCTAGATCTTCCAGAGTACTCACAATTCCCAGGGACTGATCTTCAATTCCATCCCTCCCCCTATAGAGAATCTTTACAGAGTTACAGAAGGTTAGAATCATACCTACATAAAACCACAGAATGTTAGAGCTGAAAGAAACTTTAGCTATCTGGTGTTGACTCTAAATCAAAGCAGTTTTTGGAGTTGGTTGGGAAAGGTTAGAGTTGTGGTTGTCTAATAGTATTCTTACAACATATTTTAAGAAAAATGGAATATAACTTCTTAAAAAACTTTCCCTTTGTTACACCTCATTTTAGTTATCTGACAGGGATAAAACTGAATCCTTTATGGTGTCAAAAACTAGAGAAAGAATTAGAAATAGAAGAATTTTTATCTATTTTATTCAATTGTATTCTCATAGCTACTTGTCAGATCACATACTATTCTTCTATATGAAATAAGGAAGTCAAGTCAATGAAGTAAATTGATGATACTTTTCTAAATCCATATACTTCAAAAGTAATGGAACTATAAAACTAAATAAAATAATGCTGTTTTAATGCCAGAGAGTCACAAGCTACAATAGTTACATATAATGGATAGTAATAATAGGGTTATTAGCTTTAAACTCACCAGTAATTGCTTGTGCTAATTTATCTTTAATCATTATCAGCAGGGTGAATGGCACTGAATCCATGCTGGGTTCCTGAAGAAAACCATAAAACATTTGGTTATAGAAAGCATAGAAAATGCTTAAGGAAATCAGGTATAATTCAGTTCTGCAAAATTCTTAAATCTCTTTATACAAATGAATAATATTTTAAAAATTTAAAACAATTCAGAATATCTGGAGTTTATATCCTTTCCTGCAATTTAAGAAACATGAGAAGTTATTTCCCAAGAAGTTCAAGATGGAACTTCCCTTTCCTATTCTCTCCCAACTTTTTACATTATTAATCAGTGTTTAGTAGGACAATTATTTAGTTCTATGATGCTTTCTAATGAGGCATATAACTCCCATGCAAGGCATCATACATCTGTGAAACTTGATATAATGGAAAAGGTATTGAATTTAGAAATGAAGGCAGCTCATATTTGAGACAATAAATAGTGTCCAAAGAAGGGAACCTGTCTGAAAAAAAGGGCTTATAATCCAAATTATAAGTAAAGAAAATTTAGTGCTGAGCAAAGTCAGAATTCACAGGTTAAGTAAATCAAGAGGACTAAGCAATAGTTGTGAAGGCAATTGGAGCAAATAGTCTCAGATTTAGGGGCAGGCCTGTTCATTTTAGTTCAGGAAAAAATAAACCTCATGAAATATACAAATTAGGTTTTTTTTAGGGTAGCATTTACTCCTTGATCAGCTGTCTAGGCAATCCTATGGTTTGGACTTAATAGAAGAACAGAGAACCATATCTGATTTGGAAATGTGAGCAAGCCTGAACTAAAAAAAAAAAAAATTAGCATTTTTTTCTGAAATTGTAAGAAGTTCAAGGTATGAGGTCAGAGAAAAGGAAATTGAAGTAATTTTCAAAATTGTTATAATAGGTAGAATATCTCTGTACAGGTTATTGCTTTGTCACTGTATCAGATGAAACTCTGCAGTGGATTCTCAAAAGAAAATGTTACCTAAAAAATGAACAGAAAAAGAATTAAAATAACACAATGAAGTTTTATCCTGTACTGATTCATGAAAAAATAAGATCATTAACGTGTGTGTGTGTGTGTAAGTAATTCACCTAAAGGAATAATTCATCAGGATTTCACTCTAAGGAACAGTCCATGCAGCAGCACAGATTTTGATTCTATAAAGAGACAATCATCTGTAAATCGTTCCAAGTGCCCTGTATCTAGGAAGCACTTATTGTTCAGTTATTTGCAGTCATGTCTGACTCTTTGTGACCCTTTCTGGGGTTTTCTTGGCAAAAATACTGGAATGGTTAATCATTTTCTTGCCAGGCCATTTTACAAATGAAGAAACTGAGCAAATAGGGTTAAATGACTTGTTCAGGGTCACAAGCTAGTGTCTGAGACCAGATTTGAATTTAAGATGAATATTCCTGACTCTAAGCACTCTGTGCCCTATGGCACTACCTAGTAGTCTCTAAAAATATTAAATATTAGACTTGTATTATCACTGGTTGTAATCCCTTCCTTGGTAAGAAAACTCCCCCTAACAAAGCTAGGCAGCATCTTTTCCACAACTTATTGTCTCAGAAAGCTGTCTTGATCACTGAGATGAAGAGACTTCCTAGGAGTCACATATCTCTTAGGTGTCAGAGTCAGGACTTGAACTCAGATTTCTCTGGTCCCAAGGTCAATTTTCCATCTACTGTTATTCTGCCTTGCATTCAGCACACACTTAAAAAGTCTTTCTTGAATGGAATTTTTAGGAGAGGAAAACTGGAGATTGGGAAGCTTTGGAATGATTCAAGAGGTAACTTTTTAAAAAAATAACTGATTCTGTAAATATTTTATTTAATTGCAGATTATCCCCATGTAAATGCCTTTGCGCATTCCAGTTTTGAGGGGAAAATAACAGATTTATTCCTTTATAATTTTAATTAATGCGCTAAAGTAATCATCAATAGTTTTTTTTCCCACCTCTAAAGTTGTAGAGGGAGCAACTGAAGTCATGCAAATTGTGTTTACTTACTTTTTATTTTGCAGAAAGTAAATCTATAGGGAATCCATAGGTCTTACGATTCTCTTTTTATTTGCATCTGCCTCATTTCACCTTACTACTAACTGCTAATGATTGTTAATAGTTCTTCAGCTATCTTGAAAAAGCTTTTAAGAGTCAATGCCTCTACTCTATTATTTTCTGATAAAATCTTCATAATATGGCTTTTGACCTTATCATTTCTCTTTAAACAACAACCTCATCATCGAACTAGAACTGCTTTCTTCACGTACCAGTGATCTTTTAATTGACTAGTCTAATGGCCTTTTCTCAATTCTCAATTCTATGTGACCTTTTTTTGAAGCATTTGACAGTCGTTTATTTTCTTCTCTTAAGTATTCTTAGGTTTGACAGACTGCTCTGTCTCTATCTCTATCTCTGTCTCTCTGTGTCTCTGGGGCACCACTGTGCCTCTCTCTGTGTCTCTGTCTCTGTGTATCTCTCTGTCTGTGTCTGTCTCCATTGCTGTCTATCTCTCTGTCTGTGTCTGATCCCTGTCTGTAAGACTAATGAAGGAAGATGTAGTGATAAATCTTCATTTCTAATATTTTACTTCCACACATGAAAACATAGCCCCTTGCTTAGTCTCCTTTGCTGTATTTTTTTTATTGTCATGTCCACTAAATGTAAGGATATCCCAAGATTATGTCTTTGACTCTATTCTTTTCTCTCTATACTTTCCAATTAGTGAACACATCAACTCCCAGAAGTTCAATTACATCTCTTTGCAGATGACTTCAAGGTCCCTAACTCCAATCCTACTCTCTCTTTAGCACTCCAGTTCCACATTATCAATTGCCCATTGGAAATTTCAAATTGGCTGTACCCTGTACCACAGCATCTCAAAGTCAACACCCTCAAAATAGAGTTCATAATCTATTACTAATCAACCTCCACCCCTTTTGAACTTTCCTATTTTTTATATGATACCATAATATTTCCATTCACTTAGGTTCTAAACTTCCGGGTTAGCCTTGTCCTCTCACTATCATTCATTGAATTGATCTAATCAGCTAAACAATCTTATTGTTTTTATTTCTATGACATCTCTCATATACTTTTCCTTATCTCCTTTCAAATATTCACAAACCCAGTTCAGGCCAGTATTACCTTTAAGCCTGCAATATTGCAATAGATTTTCTCACTTCAAGTCTCCTCATTAACTCCCATTTCAATCCATCCATGTGATTGCCAAAAGAACTTTCTTAAATTATAGGTCTGATCTGTCAACAAAAATCAATACTAACTTTACTAAGTAAACACCAGTGGTGCTCTATTATCTTTAAGATAACAACAACAACAACAAAAAAGATTTGTTTGTCATCTAAACCTTTTTATAGGCTTGCCCATTCCTAATCTTAAACCATGGTCAAAAGAGAGAGTCTAAGAACTCACTCCAAGGAAAATTTGTCAAAATCTGGTACAGTGGGAAGAGAATCAGGCCTGGAGTCAGGATGAGTCTTCTCGATACTTACTAGCTTCAGATACTTTAATAGCTCTGTATTCTTGGGCAAGTCACTTAAGCCTTTGAGTCACAGATTACATATCTTTCTAGGTTTGTTGTTGCTTTTTTTTTTTTTTTTTTTTTAACAAATGATTAACCTCTAGATATTCCATGATCCAGTCACACTGGCCTACATGCAGCTCTTCTAAAATTACATGCCATTTCATGAATCCCAAAGAGATTTTTAAAAATAAAATAAAAGGAAATGAACCTCTATGTACAAAAATATTTATAGCAACTCTCTTCTCAAGGCAAAAAAAAAAAAAATTAGAAACAGAGGGGATGCCCATCAATTGGGGAATGACTGAATAAATTGCAATATGTAATTATGATAGAATATTATTGTTCTATAGGAAATGATGAGCAGGATGCTCTCAGAAAAATCTGGAAAGTCCTCCAGGAACTCAAGCAAAGTGAAATGCACTGTGTACAAAGTAATAGCAATATTCTAGGATGATGAGCTGTAAATGACTTTGTTATTCTTAGAAGTGCAATAATCCATGATTACTCTGAAGGACTTATGATGAAAAATCCTATCCATACCCAGAGAAAGAATTGATTGTGTCTGAAAACAGAAATATTCTCTTTCTCTCACTCTATTTTTTGGAAGTTTTTTAAGAGAGGGAGATCTGTTTTCTTTCACAATATGACTTTTATGGAAATGTTTTGCATAATTTCACATGGGCTTTCTTAATGGCTGGGAGTGGGGATAAGGGAGACAATTTGGAACTCAAAGTTTTAAAAACAAAAGTAAAAAAAGAATTATTGAGGAAGCCCCCCCAAATTAAATGCCACTTTCTATCACCATGCTTTTGTACTAGATGCCCCCTATGACTAGAAGTCTTCCCCCTTCTCACTATTGCTTCTTAGAATCATTTGCTTCCTAAAAGATCCAGCTCAAATGTCACTTTTTCCAAGACTTTTTCTAGTATTTCCACTTGCTAATGCCTTACCTTTCTATATAACTTTATACCTATTTTTTGTATATTGTGTGTATTTGTTTATATATACACACTGTTTCCATCAGTAGAATATAAGCCCATTGAAAGCAAAAATATATTTCTCATTGTTTTTGTATTCCTAGCACTTGACACAGTTACTGATACACAATAAGTATTTAATAATTGCTTCATGAATGACCAATTACACTGATGAATATAACACCCTATGATAACCATGGAAGACTATAAGTCCTTATGCAGCATAGTATTCCCCTCCTTTCCATTTAAATTTGATACCTCTACTCTATGTTATAGTAAAATTACAGTTTAGTCATGTCAGAACTAGCATCCTCTACCCTAACTTTGCTATAGGATCATGGGTATGCCGGAGCTGATTCATTTTTATTCTTAATTGCTAATTTTTAATGTGTGCTTTTTATCTTAGAAACTGGTAAATACAAATCAGGACTTGATTTACTGTGATTGCCTAGACTTAAGAAAATGTTAATAATGCAGATGAAACTTAAAGATATGTCATGTGTACATGTTTTTGGTGGGGATAAGAGAGAGATGAATGTTACACATTTACCATTAAACCCCTTAGTGCAATAACAGATCTAGAGATGGAAGAATTCAAAAAATCAAGTTTGATCCCTTATTTTTATAAAGAAAAAAAGAAAGTAAACAAGCATTTATTAAAGTGAACACACTGTGCTAGATGCTGTAATATACTAAATTCCAGGATGAAGTATTTATTTACTTTATTTCCATTCAGGAAACTAATTCCATGAGAGAAATATTGACTCTTCCAAAGCCACTATATAGGTAGCAAGTTCCAGAGTAAAGAGTCAAAGTCATGTCTTCTGCCCGCCAGAATACAGAGTCAAAATTATTCCCATGGTACCTCATTGTCTGCCTCATTGCTGTGCCTACAGGTATAATGGTATAATTCCATTTCTTTGATTCCTGACACTTTCAGTCTTTGAGTTCCTAATTTAAATGTAAATATCCCCAATGCAGTTAGCCTTTATCATCTAATGGTTTAGTTATCAAAAAACATTTTAGTAGAGATTAGCAGGTAGGGGACACAGGATAAGCAATGGACAGTTTAAAAGACAAAATTCACCTTTCAGATTTGACCTCAGGCTGGGCTTTCTCAGAATAAAGATGAGATGTAATTTTTCTTTTTCTCTTACTTCCATAACTATTGGGAGGGAGAATTATAGGAGTAAATAAAGTAGCAGCAGTAATAACAAATGAAATAGCCTTTTACTGAGCTTGAGTGAAAAAGATGAGAGACAGAGAGACACAGAAAGAGAGACACAAAGAGACAGCGAGACAGAGACATAGAGCAAGAGATAGAGACAGAGACAGAGAGACAGAGACAGAGACAGAAACAGAGACAGAGAAAGAGAGACAGAGACAGAGAGACAGAGACAGAAACAGAAAGAGAAAGAGAGAGAAGAAAGGAGAGAGGGAGAGAGAGTTAAAAAACTTCTGTGACTATGAAGGACAGAACAACAGTCAGATGATGATTAGTTTTGTTTGGGTTTAATCTTTATGGGTGGCATCAATTTCTTAGAAATAAAGGTTTACCTCAGTGTTTTCCTTCATCAACCTTATAGCCAGGGGTGCTCAGCTCAGCTCAGCATGGGTGTATGGAGCTCATGGAGCTTGACAAGTGTGGATACATCTGCAAGTAGTTTCTCCCCTGGGGATGGTACATAATGGAAGACCTGGCTTCTGGATTTTAAATTTTAAAATGAAAAGCATATCTAACTCTGGCCCTTCTTCAGCAGCAGAGTACAGATCTAAGAAATGTGGGCAAGAAAAAAGAAAGAAAGAAAGAAATTAAACTCTCTCATAATATGTGAAAGATTTGGGAATTTGAGGAAGTTCAAATTCCCCCACCATGATAATGACCAGGGGCAATATTACCCTCAATAAGCATTAGTTTCCCTAAAGATAACAGACTTTTTATCTAATCTAAAAAGTCCCTCCTACACTAGGTAGATGTCTGAAGAATGCTCTACCCTGTTTCCATAGGGACCTGAGAAAGGCAAAGCTCATAGAAGCTAAGAGCCACACACATATCCTTGTTAGGTTAGGGCTAAATAGCTTGCCTTTGGGGTTAGGTGGTACAATGAATAGAGTGCTGGGCCTTGGCTCAGAAAGACTCTTCATGAGCTCAAATCTAGCACTTAACCATGTGATCCTAGGAAAGTCACTTAATCCTGTTTGCTTCAGTTTCCTCATCTTTAAAATGAGCTGGAGATCAAAACGGAAAACCAGCCAAGTATCTTTGCCAGGAAAACTCCAAATGGGGTCACAAAGAATCAGACAGGACTGAACAACAAAGATTTCATTTATTAACTGTTCAGTGATTTGGGAGAAGCTCCTTTTGCTTCCAAATTGATTCTAAACTAAAAGGATGCTGCTCACAGGGCCTGCTTGTAATACTCCCCCTTGCATGTATGTATTTTCTTTTCAATTTATTCAGATGCCCAGGATAGAGGACCAAGTGGCAACCCAGGGCAATGTTTACCAAAAGTAGTCTATATATAAATTCGTATCCATATTCTGGGCACTCTGGTACTTTGTGTGAAGATACCCTGAATAGGAAATAACCTTTCCCCTAAGTAGGTTATTATTGCCAAAGGGGCACTGAGCTCCTGGCATTCTTATTTCTGTCATTCTTGTTATTATAAGGCTCTCATCTCTATTTCCATGACATTTTGACATGTTAACTACCATACTAAAATAAAATCTAAAATACTCAGGAAGAAATAACATCTTTCCTTATCTTAGAAGTCTGAGGTCTTGCCCAATTAAAATATTATTTTACATGTGATTATGCTATATCCTTTCCTATTTGCTTTTCTCAAAAAATGAAACATCTTTTAATTCAAAATTCTTTTAGCAGATTTTTTGGCATGTAAAAGCAATAAAAATAACAAAACCTAGCTAAATAATCACATGTAATTATGGACACTAAGACACCAAGCAAAGTCATCAGTCCTAAGCTACAAATAAGCAGTGTTCTCCATTACATAGCATGCATTGGACTCTAAGACTTAATTATGATCATTTAACACAGTGTGCAAAGTAGATACCATCCTGTTATCTTCAGCTGCTCCTGATTTAACAAACTATAATACAGCTCACAGAGCAGCAGAGCAATGTCTGATTAAGATTTTCAAAAAATTCTTGAATCTTGTAAGATGTAGGAGCCCATAATCCATTTTCAGTATTTTAAGGTGCAACCATTTAAACTATTTTTAGCTGAGATAAATTCCTGCTGCCAGTGTTAAAGCAAAGGGCTATAATCTCATGACAAAGTAGTCTGGCCTCATTAAAGAAAATCTCTCACCCTGCTTTTAAAATTTCGTTTTTTTTAAGGGTAAGTATTGAATGCTAATAATAACAGCTTGGGATTTGCTGTTTTCCTTCAATATTGGACTACAGACTTTTCCTCTATCTCAGAATGATAGTAGATAAATTTAAGTTATGCTGATTTTCCTAGGGAGTTAAGGAATTTAATACACAAATAGATTTTTCTTTTACTAGACCTGTAATTTCATTGTATAGAGAATTCCTGATGAGGAATCCATGCCTGCCCAGCAATTTATTATCTCAGAAAATTGCCTAGAGCATAAAAATGTAGAGAGATCAAATGATTTGTGCAGAATCCCACAGGTGTTATGAACCTGAAGTGAAACTTGAACCCAGGTCTTAGAGAACAACCTTCTATTCACTGCACCATACTTTCTCCTTTCCATCATCTTTTTCACCTTTTTCTTATTATCTTCTTTTCACAAGTGTTTTCATCTAATAAGGAGTCAAACTGAGAAGGTTTTCTAATTTGTTATTTTGGGTTGAAACAGCACTTTCTGCTTTTATCAGGCATCTTTTTACATGCTTCTATACACATGGCTGATTTTAAAATTTGTATTATTACAAACAGCTTTTGCTGCTAAATCCCACAAATACCTACAATATTTAAATCTAAGTGTCATCTCCCCAAAGTAATGCCTCAGTAGGCATCCCTTAGTCAATAAGCTCCCTAAGAAGAGAATGGGAGAACTTAATTTGCTGGGTTTAGTACCTAATCAAAGTGATTAGAATTTGAATTGAATCTGGCCTCTGGGGAGTGGAGTGGAGTTTATTCACCCTTTGTGAATAGCTATTTTCTCTGCTAAGGACAAAAAAATTAGGGTACCAAATATCCTTTAGTTCTCACCTGTACTGAAAAGAACATATTTTCAACAAATAAGTATAGAATCATATTCAGGTACCTCAACTTGAATCAATCAAGCTATAAGTATTTATTAAACCTTAAAGTTTACTATGGAATGCAAATATGGTCTCCTAGCTGTGTGAACCTGAGCAAGTCACTTAACACCCCCTCCCCCTAAACCTGGAAAAGGAAATGGCAAACCAATATCTTTGCCAAGAAAATTCCAAGAACAATTTGTCCATGGGGTGGTGATTCAGAAATGACTGAATGACTAAATAACAACAAAGCTTACCATATTCCAAGGCCTATGATGGAGATAAAAAAGAAAGGCAAAAAACAATCCTTATTTTCAAGGAGATCACATTTTAATGGAGAAGGAAATACACAAACAACTTCTGGACATACATGGTAATCTCAAAGGGAAGGTCCTAGCAGCTGAAGTGGGAAACTTTTCCTGCAAAATGTGAGATTTTTGCCAAAGAAGACTGTATATGACAAAGGATAGCATTACAAGTATGGAGAATAGCCAGTTCACAAGAAATAAAGTTCAGAGATGAAGTGTTATGTATAAGAAATAGCAGGAAAGCCAATGTTACTGGATCATGACCCATTTAAAAACATGACAGAAGAGCCTTGGATTAAACTCTTTTTTGATTACAGACTTTAAATTTTTTTTTCAAAACATATGCATGACCTGTCAAATTGGCTAAAATGACAGGAAAAGATAACGATGAATGTTGGAGGGGATGTGGGAAGACTGGGACACTGATGCATTGTTGGTGGAGCTGTGAAAGGATCCAACCATTCTGGAGAGCAATTTGGAGCTATGCTCAAAAAGTTATCAAACTGTGCATACCCTTTGATCCAGCAGTGTTTCTATTGGGCTTATATCCCAAAGAAATCATAAAAGAAGGAAAGGGCCCCACATGTGCAAGAATGTTTGTGGCAGCTCTTTTTGTAGTGTCTAGAAACTGGAAACTTAATGGATGTCTATCAATTGGAGAATGGCTGAATAAATTATGGTATATGAATGTTATGGAATATTATTGCTCTGTAAGAAACGACCAGCAGGACGATTTCAGAGAGGCCTGGAGAGACTTGCATGAACTGATGCTGAGTGAAACGAGCAGAACCAGGAGATCATTATACACGGCAACAACAATACTATATGAGGATCAGTTCTAAGGGACATGACTCTCTTCAACAATGAAATGCTTCAAACCAATTCCAGTTGTTCAGTGAAGAAAGCCATATACACCCAGAGAGAGGGATGTGAAATGTGGACCACAACATAACATTTTCATGTTCTCTATTGAAGTTTGCTTGCACTGTATTTCCTTTATCGGATTATTCGTTCTTGTAGATATGATTTCTCCTGCACAAAAAAATGATGCAATAACTATACATATATTCAATTTCTTAAGTATTCTAACATAATTATCATGTAGTGGATATCCTGCTATCTAGGGGAGGGGTGGGGAGTAGGGGGGAAAATTTGTAACAGAAAGCTATGTAAGGGTTAATGTTTAGGAATTACCCATACATATGTTTTGCAAATAAAAAGTATTGATATATAAAAAAAAACATATGCATGGATAATTTTTTCAACAGTAACCCTTGCAAAACCTTGTGTTCCCATTTCCCCCCATCTTTCCCCTAACCCCTTCCCTAGATGGCAAGTAATAGGATTAAATTTTTACCAAATAATATTTGCTTCCAAAATAGGATGGGACTATAGCAATTTGGTTTTTGATAAACCCAAAGACCCCAGCTTTTGGGATAAGTATTCACTATTTGACAAAAACTGCTGGGAAAACTGGAAACTAGTGTGGAAGAAATTAGGGCTTGACCCACATCTAACACCACATACCAAGATAAGATCTAAATGGGTTCATGATCTGGATATAAAGAGTGATTTTGTAAACAAGTTAGAGGAACATAATATAGTTTACCTCTCAGACCTGTGGAGATGGAATAAATTTATGTCCAAAGAAGAACTGGAACTTTTAATTGAAAACCAGATAGATAACTTTGACTATATTAAGTTAAAAAGTTTTTGTACAAACAAAATCAAAGCAGACAAGATTAGGAGGGAAGCAATAAATTGGGAAATCATCTTTACATTTAAGGGTTCTGATAAAGGTCTCATCTCTAAAATATATAGAGAATTGTCTCATATTTATAAAAATTCAAGCCATTCTCCAATCAATAAATGGTCAAAGGATATGAACAGACAATTTTCAGAGGATGAAATTAAAACTATTTATAGTCATATGAAAAGGTGCTCCAAATCACTATTGATCAGAGAAATGCAAATCAAGACAACCCTGAGATACCACTTCACACCTGTCAGATTGGCTAAAATGACAGGAAAAGTTAATGATGAATGTTGGAGGGGTTGTGGGAGGGCTGGGACACTGATGCATTGTTGGTGGAGCTGTGAACGGATACAGCCATTCTGGAGAACAATTTGGAGCTATGCTCAAAAAGTTATCAAACTGTGCATATCCTTTGACCCAGCAGCATTTCTATTGGGCTTATATCCCAAAGAAATCATAAAGGAAGGAAAAGGCCCCACATGTGCAAGAATGTTTGTGGCAGCCCTTTTTGTAGTGGCTAGAAACTGGAAATTGAATAGATGCCCTTCAATTGGAGAATGGCTGAATAAATTATGGTATATGAATGTTATGGAATATTATTGTTCTGTAAGAAATGACCAGCAAGATGATTTCAGAGAGGCCTGGAGAAACTTACATGAACTGATGCTGAGTGAAATGAGCAGAACCAGGAGATCATTATACACGGCAACAACAGTACTATATGACGATCAATTCTGATGGACATGGCTCTCTTCAACAATAAAATGTTTCAAACCACCTCCAATTGTTCACTGAAGAAAGCCATATACACCCAGAGAGAGGGATGCGAAATGTGGACCACAACATAACATTCTCATACTCCTTGATTGATGTTTGCTTACATTGTGTTTCCTTTATCTGATATATCGTTTGTGTAGATAAGATTTTTCTTGCACACCAATGATAAGTTTGGAAATATGTATACATATATTCGATTTGCCAATATTTTAACATAATTAACATGTAGTGGATATCCTGCCATCTAGGGGAGGGGTGGGGAGTTGGGGGGAAAAATTTGTAACGGAAAGCTATGTAAGGGTTATTGTTGAAGAATTACCCACACATATGTTATGCAAATAAAATAAAAATTTAAAAATAAAAAATAAAAAATAAAAAAAAAACAAAATAGGATGGGGTATGGATTTCAAACAACTATAAAATACTCTGGAGGAGGATGAATCTTCCATGGAATGAATTCCTTGGAGGAAGACAGAAAACAAGCATGGCTTCATTGTTTCCAGAAAACAGTCCCACTAACTGCACTTAACTTATGAGGAATGATTCAGATTTGAAAAGGAAAGGTTTCACCCAAAGATTCCTTTGCATACAGAGCATATTTTGAATGATAAAAATTCAATTTACAATCCAATTTTTAGAAGCATCTTTATCACACAAAGTAAGAGAAATGTTTAAGGATCTGTTTTTTTGTGTACCTGGCTGTCTTTGGATACAGTTATTCAGTACCTAACTCTTGTTTGGAGAACTCAGCTTTCTCCATGAAGCAATAATGTTTCCTCAGCTGGCAGTGACCTAGTTTTAGTGAAAAGAACAACCAACAATGAAATGCATACTTGTTATTTAGGAAAGGATGTTTAAAATGAATTGATAGAGTTACCTTCAAAGAGATTTTCTGTAGCAATGAAAATGTTACTCTGCCAAAGTGGACTGACTTTTCAATGCCACTTTTTGTGTTAACATCAGAAAGCAGAATAGAAGAGAGCACATTTAGAATTCTCCTTTAGTCCTTCATCCTTTATTGCAGTGTATATATCCAAGATTGAGCCTATCTAGGTATTCCCCAAGGCTTTATCCTGGGAACCGTTTTCTTCTCTAAACTCTTTCTCTTGGAGACCATATCAGCTCCCATGGATTTAATTACCATCTCTCTACCAATGACTATTGCATATATATATATATATATATATATATATATGTGTGTGTGTGTGTGTGTGTGTGTGTGTGTGTGTGTGTGTGTGTATGTATGTATGTATATATATCCAGCCTCTGAACTTTAATATCAATTGCTTATGGAACATCTCAAACTGGATGTCCCATTCATCTGAAACTCAATATGTCAGAAATAGAACCAATTATCTTTCCTCCCAAATCTGTGTCTTTTCTAATGTTTTCTATTTCTTTCCAAGACATCACCATCCTCACAGTCACCTAGCTTTATAACATTGACATTAATTTCTCTCTGACTCCTTTTTTGCTCCATACATGTAAGCTGTTGCCAAATCTCCCTAACTCTTTTTTTTTTAATTTTATTTTTTGGCTGAGGCAATTGGGGTTAAGTGACTTGCCCAGGGTCACACAGCTAGGAAGTGTTAAGTGTCTGAGGCCAGATTTGAACTCAGGTCCTTCTGACTTCAGGGCTGGTGCTCTATCCACTGTGCCACTTAGCTGCCCCCTAACTCTTTTTAATTGTCATATCATCTCCACATATGGTATCTTCTCTCTACTTGTATAGCTTTCACTTTAGTTCAGGCTCTCCCCACTTTTAACCTGGTTTATTGCAATGACTTTATCCCCTCTTTGTGAATCTCAGTTGATCCTCCACACCATTGTTAAAATGATTTCCCTTAAATAGAGATCTAACCATTTCACTCTCTGGGTCAGTAAACTTCCCTGGACTCCCAATGGCTGCTGGGATCAGGGGAAGACTGTTTAGTTTTTAAAGCCCCTCACAACCTGTTCCTAACCTATTTTCTCACCCTCAATGGAACTCTTCACAGTCTAAGATCCAGCTACAATGACTTTCTCTCTGTTCTTCATGCATAGTTCTTCAGCCCCTCACCTCCCAGCTCCATTGCCCCTGCACAGGCTGTCTTCCATGCTTTCAATTCACTCCCCCTGTTTCTCTTAACATTTTTCTCCTCATTCAAGACAGAGCCAAGGACTTTCTTCTACATAAAGCTTTTTGTGATTCCCCTCCATTTTAATACCCTCTTTTTGAAACTACCTTATGTTTTATTTCCTTTTTCTTTCTCATGGTTTTCCCCCCTTTTGTTCTTATTTTTGTTTCACAACATGACAAATATGGAAATGTTTAAAATGATTTTTCATGATAACCTATATCGGATTGCTTTCTGTCTTGAGGAAGAGAAAGGTAAGAGAAGGAGAAAGAAAAATTTGGAACTCAAATCCTTACAAAGATGAATGTTGAAAACTATTGTCACATGTAATTGGAAAAAATAAAATACTATTGAAGCTACCTAACACTTAAGTATTTTATTTATCCATCTACTTATCTTCCTTCATTAGAATGTGAATTTCTTTCTTGTAAGAATTGTTTCTTCCACTGTGTTTGTTGACCTAGCTCTTAGAAACACTGCTTGCCATAATTGGGTTGGCTAGGTAGCTCAGTGGATTGAGTGCTGGGTCTGGAGTTAAAAGGACTCATCTTCTTGAATTCAAATCTACTCTCAGATACTTACTAGCTGGGCAAGTCACTTACCCATATTTGCCTCAGTTCCTTATCTGTCAAAGGAGCTGGAGAAAGAAATGGCAAACCATTCGAGCATCTTTACTGTCCCCCCACCCCAAAAAAAAACCACAAACAACTTAAATGAGACTATAGAGTTAGACATGACTGAAAATGACTGAACAAGATGCTTAATAAATATTTATTTATTGATTAATTGCTTGATTAGCTGCCTACATCATCTCATTTAGAAGTCTTCCTTTCCCTAAATTATTGTGGCCTCAAGAAGAACTACAAAACATTATGAAATGCAAAATAGATAATTTTGATTATATTAAATTAAAAAGTTTTTGTACAACCAAAACCAATGCAGACAAGATTATAAGGGAAGCAGAAAACTGGGGGGGGGGTTAATTTTACATCCAAAAGTTCTGATAAATGCCTCATTTCTAAGCTATATAGAGAATAGACTCAAATTTATAAGAATAAAAGCCACTCCACAGTGTGTGGAATGTGTTTGACTCACAGGAGTCAAAGGATATGAACAGACAATTTTCAGACAAAGAAATTAAAACCATTTCTAGTCATAAAAAATTACTAAATTACTATTGATTATAGAAATGCAAATTAAGACAATGCTGAGGTACCACCACATACTTGTCAGATTGGCTATGATGACAGAAAAAGTTGATGATAAATGTTGATGGGAATGTGGGAGAACTGGGACACTAATACATTGTTGGTGGAGTTGTGAAATAATCCCACCATTCTGGAGAGAAATTTGGAACTATGCCCAAAGGGATATAAAATGGGGCATCCGCTTTGATCCAGAAGTACCATTACTAAATCTGTATTCCAAGGAAATCAAAAATGAGGAAAAAGGACCCACATGTGCAAGAATGTTTGTAGCAGCTCTTTTTCTGGTTGGAAAATGAGTAGACGCCCATCAATTGGGGAATGGCTGAACAAGTTGTGGTATGTGAAAATAATGGAATATTATTGTTTGATGAGCAAGCTGATTTTAGAAATGGAAAGATTTACATAAACTTATGCTCAGCAAAATAAACAGAACCAGGAATACATTGTACACAATAACAGCAAGAATATGCAATGATCAACTATGAAAGACTTGGTTTTTCTTGGTGGTTCAGTGATCAAAAGCAATCCCAACAGACTCTGGACAGAAAATGCCATCTGCATCAAGAAAAAGGACTAAGGAGACTTAATGAACATATGTTCACTTCTTTTTTTTCTGTTTTTTTAATCTCTCCCATGATTTTTCCCTTTTGCTCTGATTTTTCCTTCCCAACATGATTCATAAAACAATGTATATTAAAAATAAATAAATTTACTAGAAAAAAAAACAAGAGAAAATTGAGATGCAATTCTATAGCCTGGGCTTTAGGTGACACAAGTCTTCAAATACTTAATGATAGCTATTATGTTCAGATAGCTATTATGTTCAGGTAGCTATCAGTACAGCTAGTTGATACAGCAGATGGAATTTTGGACTTGGATTCAAAAAGCTCTTAGTTTAAAACTTGCCTCAGATATTGTGACACTGGATAAATCATTTGGCTAGATGGATGGGTAATGAGAAAGTGAAGAGATCAGAAAATGTTCAGCAATATATCGGGCATGCCCAGAGAACACTGAGAAAATCCGGTGAAAATAAAAAAAGTTTGCCCTTGATATCTTGGTGAAAGTCCTTATAGTGATCTGTCTAAACTCTTCATTTTTCCATTTCCTGGTAGTCAGGATAGGTCCAGAATTTGAATGTCTCAAATTCCAGTTTTATATACAGTAGAACATAAGCACTTTTGAAATATGTACTATTAATCATTTTATCTTTAAATGAGTATCATAGTTTCTTGCATAGACAAGATGCTCCATAAATTTACTTGTTGGATTGGAAAGGAGTTTATACTGAGGTCCCAAGAGAGAAGGGAAATGAGGAAATAACAAAATAATTGTTTCCCAATATGATTTAACTTAATCTATATTAACCACTAAAATAAAAGGAAAAATCTATTTTTTTATTCCAAATAACAATCTGATCTTCAGAATGTTAGAGAAAATCAAGAAAGAACCTTGTTGATAAGCAACTGATGGATTATGTGTTATGATTTGTGGCATGTTGTGAAGTTTCTGCTCCTCCACAATATCTTCCTTGGCAATATATCATACTGCCTGAAATTTCATTATTAAAGATTTAGACAATCAATTATGAGCCACAAAATATTTGCTTTTAAAAGGACCTAAAAAAACCTACTCTACTCCAAGGAGATATAATGGCTTGCCTAAGATCAGCCAATTATTGCCAAGATGCGATTGTCTTATTCCATATTTAAAGTATCTACCAGGTGCAAGATTTTGCTATACATGCATTTTATTTAATAACTTCCTCATCATTGGAAGGGTCCAAAAAGACATCCTTGACATTACAGTAAGTATATATACTTATGCTGACAAGCTTAATTCTAAAAAAAATTCCCTTGTTAAGTGATGAAAATATTCAGCAATGCTTGTCTTTTGAGGAAGAGAAGCACATCAGAAATGAAATACCCCACCCACAACAGATGGCTTTGTTCTCAAAATAGTTATACTAGATTATATGTACATTATTTTATGTCAGGTGAATAACTATATAATTTAATTAATCAACAATTAAAGTGAACAATTAAAGAATACTAGAGCTTCCCATTTTGTTTTTTTTTTTCACTCAGACATCTGAGGTTTATATTTTATCTCAATTGATCCTCACAATAGGATTAACATTTTATAGTTAATAAAACTGAGACTGAGAGAGAGGCCAAATGATTTATCCAGTGCCACAATATCTGAGGCAAGTTTTAAACTGAGAGCTCTTTGAATCCAAGTCCAAAATTCCATCTGCTGTATCAACTAGCTGTACTGATAGCTACCTGAACATAATATCTATCATCAAGTATTTGAGACTTCTGTCACCTAAAGCCTAGACTATAGAATTCTATAAAACAAGAGTTCCTGAAAGATTTGATAGTTTCAAGGTCAAAAACAATTCTAAAATAAAATCCTTAAATTCAGAAAGATCTCTAATGAGTGATGACTGTTTTGAAAAGCCTTAGAATGTTCACAAATTCTCACCCTGCCATCTGGCTTTAGTATTAGTCCAATTACCATGGCTCAATAGGTATGAGCCGTTGGCTTGATATCATCTTGTTTGAGAGGGTCAAATTCTTGTTTCATTTTCCCTAAGAATAAAAAAAAATACATTTCTATCTTTCAGATGAAACAATGCAATGGCCAGATCCAGATGGAATGACACTAGCTTCCCTTTGCAATTGCTCAGAGATCATGAGGGGATAACTATATCATGGCATCTGATTTATTTATTGGAGGCAAGAGAGGTGAACAAACTCCTGTGTTTTTTCTATATGGCAGCAAGTGCTTTCTAAATGGGTGATTTTTGTGGTAAATAATTGGCCATTCTAGAAGGATACCAGAATCACAATCATTCTTTGTCATTACAGTGAACATAACTGAGAGCTTCATAGCCTTCTCAAAGAGAGTTTTTCACTGGTCATTTTTATGACATTGAAGGAATCAGAATGAGAAGAATTCACAGTAGCTGAAGATCCTAATTGCTGTACAGAAAGTCATGAACAGGTGTGTACAAATATTCTGCTCAATTAAATATTTTCTCAGAAACTGTCTAAATCATTTGCCCATTGTGAATCAAAGGTCTCAGCCATTGTGCTTGATAAAATTCTTTAGTTAATTTCAGTATTTGCAAATATGTTTACAAATGGTCATGCATGTGAGATGAAAGTTAACTCATTATATTGTTATAAAATAGAATAAATATAAACTCTGTAGTATTTTTAGGCAAGTATCTTATATTTTCCACTTCTGTTCATCAAGTTCATGGCTGTAAGGATATAAAAATGTTGTAGAAAATGGTTTTGAGACCCTCCCTCCACTCTCCATTTTCATCAGTGATATCTTCCATTAAACACATCTATCTATATCTATATATACACACACATACATGTACATGCATATATAGTATTATGCATATAAATACACATATATGCAAGTATATGTGTATATATAGATATATGTATATACATATAAAGATTTTGTAGAGATGAGAAAAGAGCCATATATTCTTTTCTCTTTTTTAACTATAAAATTACATTAATTTAATGTTATGCAAACTGCAGTATATCCCAAGGAACAAAAAAATGTGGTTTAATATTGAACTTCATTGCTACCTGGCATACATATGTGAAGTTTTCTGAAAAAAAAGGATCACATATATCATTAATTTTTGTGCTCAAGCAAATTTCCAAATGTGCAATATCTAAAACAAATGGGCTTAAAAGAAATACAATGTTAAGAATTGTCAGGCATGGGAGCCTGTGTTCACATAGCATTTTCTATTTCTAGTACTTTGTATTATATTAGCCTGATGATATGGGGAATTGAGGGATTGAATTGTCATTTTAAAAAAGGAAGATAGGTGACAGTGGTAAATGTGAGCAAGAAAAAGCAAATTTGTCGGTCTTAATTTTGGGGGGACATTTATCTGCAAGACTGGTAAAATTCATTCCTCCAATGGATTACATATATCAGACATATAATAAAGAATTTTTATTTAAAACTGAAAATCTAATGAAATACTTCATAGAAGATATTTGTTTTTTCTATAGAGTTTGTTATTATTGAGTCGCATTTGTGGTATTGTTAATAAATCATTAACAGAGTCTTCATATGATTGTGTCTGATTCTTTGTGACCCCATTTCAAGTTTTCTTGACAAAGATACTGGAGGAGTTTGCCATTTCCTTCTCTAAATCATTTTATAGATGAAGAAACTAAGGCAAACAAGTCTAAGTGATTTGCCCAGGGTAACAGGGACGTTAATTGTCTGAGGGCCAGATTTGAACTCAGAAAGATGAGTTCCTGACTCCAGGCCTGGAACTCTAGATATCCTAAGAATCTTCATATGTTTGGAACTTTCCCCCCCAAAAAATACATGGAATTTATGGATTATTCATTGGTAATTCTAATGTTCCTGGCTACATAGTAACCGACAAATAGTTATCATCCCATGGATAACTTAATAACTTGGACATAAAATGGTCCTTTAAAAATTTGGTGATAAAAATGAAGAGATTCTGTTTTAGTGCCCTACTACTTAAGCCAAATGACTTAAGATTAATTTGAGGTCCATAGGAAACAACTGAAAAGGGAAATTGATCAGATTCTTGTGTCCACATTATTTCTGAACATTTATTACACTATAAATGAGTGATCTTATGATTGATTAACTACACTCAGGGAAGAAACACAGGTCATATATATAGAACATATGTTTATTCTTTGTAACCAATATAGATATTGTGGAGGTTGGAGACAAGATAGGACTATTGTATTACATAGAGGCTTGGGATCAGCTAGTGAGGAAGGGACAGCACCCAGCTAGGTAGGTTGGGTACCAGCACTAAAGACTAGGTGGCAGAACCCCAGATATGATACAACGCCAAAGTAGCTTCCTAGATTTTCCTTCTTATATAAAAAGTTCCATCTCTAATGCAACCTAGGGATGTTTCTGATTTCCATTTCCTGGAGATTCTTGGCTAATAGGATAGCATATATAGAATTAGAATACTCTCACAATGTAGAAACCTGTTGTCTATAATACCAGGAACTAGGGTGCTATAAAAAGCTACCTAATTGGGACTGAGATCAGCATTATCATAATTTTTGAAAACAGAGAGAAGTCTCAGTAGGTTAGGGGTTTAAGGCAAGGTAGTGACAGGCAGCAAATTGCTTAGTTACCTATGCAAGAAAATAAGCCATTAGGGATGAATTCCTTAAGAATTTCCTATTATTTCTGATTAACTTGACCATTATTAATATGGGTGGCTTTGATGAACAGATAATAGAACCTATCCTTTAAAAAATTATAGCTTTCCTTTGAGATTTCTATATATGATCATCAACAAAGATTTAAAGAGAGACAATCTTCATGAGAGCCAATCAACAACCAATGCTACTATTGCTAGATACTAAGGATATAAAGAAAATAGTGAAATTCTCTGTGTTTCAAAGGAAGTCTAATGTGGGAGATAACATATGCCTATAAAACTATATACAAAATCAATATATGGTTATTTATTTATTTATTGAGAAGGGAGAGAGAAGTAATATTTGGAAAAGCAGAAAAGGCTTTATGTAGAAGGTAGTATTATGATTAAATTTTGACAGAAACTGGATATTCTAAGAGGCATAAGTGAGGAGGAAGTGTATTTCAGGTGGGGGGGGCAGGTGGAACAAAAGAAAGCTGACTGGAGACTATGAGAGGTAGGTCCCAATCTTTGGGAGATGTTCAATCCTTTCAGTCACATATGATACTTCATGACCTCATTTGGGATTTTCTTGGCAGAGACACTAGAATGCTTTGTCATTTCCTTCTCTGGCTCATTTTACAGATGAGGAAACTGAGGCAAACATAGTTAATTGATTTGCCCAGGATCACACAGCTAGTAAATGACTGAGGCCAGATTTGAACTCAGGAAAACACCTGACTCGAGGTAGGTGCTTTGTTCACTGCACTATCTAGCTTCCCAATATTAGGGAGAAAGGAGCCTTAAATAATCAATGAAAGATAAAAGAAATAGGGATGGGACATAGGCAAAGTGAATGCCTTCTTCCAAATATGCTTTACTGGCAAAGAAACTCCTTCTACCAATGCAGATTGGCATCTACTCTGTAACTTATAATTTTCAAGAATTACCTAGGTCGCATAGAGGACAGAGCACCAGCCCTGCAGTCAGGAGGACTTGAGTTTAAATCTGGCCTTAGATGCTTACTAGCTATGTGACCCTGGGCAAGTCACTTAATTCCGATTGCCTCCTCCTCTCCCTGCCAAAAAAAGAGTTGCCTAGAATATTATAAGGTTGCTTAGGGTTGCATAACCAGTAGGTATCAGACAGAAGTGGGATTTAAAACCTGGCTTAAAGACCTGCACTTTCTCTGAAATGCAATAGTGTGGCTCAGTTTATGCCTCTCATCATGTATACATATGTAGTATCTGTGTATTCATTTCCTTGGAAAAAATATCAATTTCTTTAAAAGGATAACATTTGCCATGCAAAATTTCTTAAATCACAGACATATATATATATATATATATATACATATATTTATATATATGTATATATATATATATACACATATGATCTGAGGAGATTTAAGAACTACAAACCAGACATTATGGAATGCATTGCAGCAGTCAAGTCTAGCTGGCAGTAACACAGATCTCAAGCCCCTAACACTTAGTCAATTGCTTGGCAAGACAAAACTCTTTCTAAAAGCAAGGGTAGTTAAAGCATGCTCTGAAAGCATGGTGATATTGAGTGTAGTTGAGCTGAAATAAAACGGGATGGAGAAATGACTCACTTTAATACTTCAAGGGTCTATGATTTCATCAGTGTGGGTACTCCCTCCACCCCTGCGGATCATAACCCCTCCATACCTCAGTAGATTTCCTTCATGAATTGCTCTGCCTGCTGAAATTCATCATATGGAAGAAACCCTCAGGGATGGAGAAATGACTGTCAGTGCAAAATATGAGTTTAGTTTCTCTTCACCATCTCTGCAAAGAACAGAAATGCCATGGAAATGCTTTGCTGCAAGGTCCAGTGAATCCTTTATTCTTTTAGATAGAGAGAATACATGGAAATTACCCTGACCTGAGGATCAATCAATAGATCCATCAATCAACAAGCACTTATTAAGCACCTATGTTGTATCAACAACTCTGCCAGGTCCTGTCAGAATAAAACAAAAAGAGGAAAATGAAAATGTAAATCCTTTAGGGAAACAAAAAAGAACAAGGAAACCACTGCCTATCACCCATCTTTGTATCTTTCAGAGAGACCTTGTTGAAAAATGATGTTAGGAACATAATTACAATTATTAGAAATACCTTGGCTATAAGAAAATTTTTTCTAAAATATATGCTACATGCATGTATGCATATACACCCATATGTATTAATATGTGTGTTTGTATGTACATTATATGTTTAAATGTTTGTGTATATATATATATATATGTGTGTGTGTTGGACTTGAACAATTGAAGGTGCTAAAAGGTCTTTTTAAAGACCACCAGTCTGTGGAGGTTAGACTTCCAGGAATAAAGTGATTATGTGGTTACTTGATGGCTTTGTATGTGAGTGCATTATATTTTTATACTTGGCAATCTGTACAATATATAGTACCTTTAAGGTATACAAGCCACAACACATTATAGCAGAAAGGAGCAGCAGCACAGGCAAACAATTGCAGGCTTTTATCTGTGTGTCCTGCTGCCAACAATGGACTGAGAGGAGGAAGAGAAGGAGGAGGGGGAAGTAGGGGGGAGGAAAGGATCATCTTGATTTGCAGGTCATTCCTTTGAAGCAGCTAGCTTTGCATTATTTTGCTGACTACAGACCTGATGAAAATCTGATGAATGTGATAAAATATGACCCTTTGTCCATTATGGCACCAGGATGAGAGCAGCCCGTATTTGGCTTCTGGGAGCTGTGCACTCAGTGCACTGCATTTAATATAAAAATATGAAGTGTTCAGAAACTTGGATGGAGGAGCATTCTCTGCTTTTAGAAATATAGCCCTGGGCTTTCAATACTTACAGTGCCATCATCAGGGCACAGTGGGTCAATGCAAAGCCTGAAAAACAAATATACAGAACTTTGGCCACAGAGAGAATTTTTAACCCAATGATGTTGAAGGAGTCATTGTGTAGTAGCTAAATATCAGAGCTGCATTACTCCATATACCTAGGAAGAACAATTCATGGGTCAATCAAAGTCCAAGGAACAGAGTAATGGTCCTTGTGTAGGAAAGCCGTTTATTTCATAAGCATTTATATGGGCCTACTGTGTGTAGGGGAAGAGGAGAATGGATAATCTGTTAGTCCATATGAAAGATGTAAAACTGCAAAGCTACTATCCAATGTTAAAACATGCATAGAATGAACATACACAAATAGCTATAATACATAGAATTTTATATATGAAATACAATATAAAAGAAATAAGATGCTATTTAAGATGCTCTTTATAAAGTAACATAACTTTAATACATCATATCCTACATGATTACACTAAAGTGTTAAGGTACAAATTTCTCTGAGATGACAGCTATAGCACATAGAATTTTATATATGAAAAAAAGATATAAAAGGGATAAGATATTGAAGATACACTTTATAAGGTAGCATAATGTTAATATATAATATCCTACATAGTTAAAATAAGGTGTTAAGGTATAGATTTTAGGGTCAAAATACATAGAATTTTCATATATGAAATAAGATAAGGAAAAAGATAATTAAAATGCAATTATCAGGTTATAGATAATATTTAAAATGTAATTATTAGGTAACTTTAATACATATTTTCTATACAGTTAAGGGAAAGGCATTAAGAGAAAAAATTGCTATATATTACAATATTATCTTTATAAGCATAGAGAGACATTTGTAAGATAATAGTTATAATATGTAGAATTTTTATATGTGAAATAAAATATAGAAGAGATAAAATAATATTTAAGATGCACTTATAAGATAACTATTTTTTTATACATTTTATACATGAGCACATTAGAGAAGTATAAAAAAGTATCATATGAAGCTGAAAGGAAAAATTTATTACTAGCAGGAGTGAGGGTAGGAATGAAGAATAGATTAATAGAGAAGGTGGCATGTGATTTGGTTTTTAAAGTATTTTTAGGAATTCATCAGAGAAAGTGGGAGGAAGAAATCATAAGCATAGGGATGCATTTAAACAAAGATATAAAGGAGGAAAAGGAAAAGTACATGTTGAGAAAATTTTTAAAAAATAGAACATTTTGATGGAAGCATAGAATGCAAGAATGGAAGCAAGCCAAGTATAGAAAAGTAGAATAGTATCAAATTTTATAAAAACCTAAATGCTAGTAAAGGAGTTTGGACTTAATTCTGTTAGGTATGCAGATCCAATTAAAGAGTTTTGAGTGGAGGATCAGGAAGGCCAAATCTATGCAGAAAGGTTAGTCTGACAGCAATATGAGGGGTGAACTTTAGGAAGAGAGTAGAGTTGATAAGATAAGGAAGAGGAAACAGGAGAGTTTTATTGCAGATTCCATTTGGGGAAAAATAAAAAAAACAAAAACAAGTGAATTGTGAATGAAAATGACAATAATAAAACCTTCCAAATAGCAAGCTGATCAGAATATTGGAGCTGAAAGGACATAAGGAGGTTATTTAGTATACAAGTTATATAATCCTATATAAAATTAAGATAGCAATCATATTGAGGGATCCCTTCTATATCAAGGGAAACATCATGATACAATGGAAGGAGCAGGAGCTCTACAGGCAAAGGTTCTGATTTCATATTCCACTTCTGATGATAATGACTTGCTTGTGACTCTGGTCAAGTCACATAATCCCCATTCTACTCTGGGTCTCAATTTCCTCATCTGTAAAGTAAGAGGGTGGGATTAAATGGCCTTTAAAATCTTTTCCAGCTCTAGAACTGTGTGATTCTATTTCCCTTTCTGAGTCTTTTTTTTTCTCTAAATAATCTAATCCCCAATTCATTGAATAAATATGAATAGGACATGGTTTTGAGTCCCCACCATCCTGGTTGCTCAACTTTAAACTTTAAATGTTTAAAAACTTTAAATCTTCTGGTTGGTACCAGAAGAAGATACAACATTGTCCATGTGGTATGATCAGGACAGACTATATGTAGCAAGATTATCCAATCTATTGATCTGGACACTATATTTATATTCATGTAGCTCAAGGTCACATTGATTTTTTTTCTGTTTTCTATATCATATTTTTGACTCACATTAAACTTGAATTTCTAACAAAACAGCCATGATTTATTTTTCATAGGAACTGTTACTTGGAGACATATCTCCATCTTGCATTTTTTTCTGTTGACTTTTTTGATTCCAAATGAAGAATTTTAAATTTATACCTATCAAATTTTATATTACCTTTATCCCAGTTTTAATCTTTTGAAATATTTTTATTGTTATTGTTGTCAAAATATTGCTTATTCCTCCCTATTTTTGTGACTTGCATTTTGATAAATATACTATCTTTTGTTTTCATCCCAGTCATTCTTTAAAACATTGAATGAAACATAGCATTTCCTTTGAGACCTCCCAACAGATTGATTTTCATCCATTTAATCAATGTTCTTTGATTGTAGCTATTTAATCAGATCTGAATGCTTCTAACTGAAAATTTAACCTCTATCACTATGGTGTCCATTGCGATAAAATATAAAAATACCTTACTGAAATCTAAGTGTGTCCTATATTTTTGGACTTTCCAAAATCTAGTTTGTTTTTTTTATGTCTTTAGCATTTCCCATGGTTCTGTTCTAAAACAAATGAAGTTAGTTTAGTTTGACTTGTTCCTGAATCAATGATAGCTCTTAATCTTACTCCCTGTTGCTTTCTAATAGCTGACAAGCCATACCTTAAAAACTATTCTAGACCGCTTCCAGCTTGTTGTTTTCAGAATATTTTCTTTTTTGTTTTGAAAATTGGATGAATGCTTATCTCCATTCCTTTGGCACATCTCCTATTTCCATATTTCAAAGATAACAACTCAGCAATTTCTGAAAGAAATCCAGGGATCATATCTCTAACATGTTCCAATTTGGGGGGGAGTGATGGTGGTGGTGGTGATGGTAATAGTGCTTTCAAAGTACTTTCATATGTATAATATCATTTAGTCTCACAACAAACCTATGAGGTGAATCTGATATCATAATGCTCATCTTTCAAATGAAGCAATTAAAGCTCAGTGACTTTGAGTGATTGCCAGGGCTTGTCATGTTGGATGGTGAATTTCAAGGCCATTGAAATATCCATTCCTGCTTGCTAAGCAGGCTTACATATTGAAAACTTTAAAATAAGACAAAAAATAAAAGGATGCCATATAAATAGAGAATAAGAAAGAGAAAAAGAATCACAGAAGAGAGAAAGATCAACAAAGAGAATGCAGTTGATTTCTGGGTAAATTCACCTATTCCATAGTTTTACCCACTTTCATCCCCAGTTGTTCCCACTTCTACTTCCTGACTTCAAAGTAAAATTATTCTGAATTTTCAAGTATTTCATAACTTTATCTCCTAAAGGAAAGGCCTATCCCGAGTGGTTCTAAAATAAATAAAAACTTGAAAAAATTGTGGGGTATTCTTAAGTCCCTGAATATATATTATTACATTAGATTAAATTTGATGAACTTTCCAGAATGATTCACTCTATCGTTATTTGATATTGTTGAATAATTAACTTAATGATTTCATTTTTATTTGTTTTCTTTTTATATTATTCATGGCATAAATGATTTTGCTACAGTATATATCATGATGTATAAAGCTACTGAAAGGGTCAACCAAAATGAAATCAGGGAGTGCTAGTTTTATTTGCATGCAAATACAATATTAAAAACAAATGGCATTGACAGCCATTTAGGTCACAAAACTAAGCATAGATTACATTTTCTGATCCAAGCATCTGTCTCCATTGTCATTATTAGTTTTGAAGTCTTTATGTCCTTGCAAAGAACTTCAACTACCTGAATGTGCCAGAAACTAGAAAATGGAAACACTGCCACCTAGTGATGGATAGTAGAAGATATCCAAGCTGACACGAGAAAATTTCAGTTATGCAGATTTCTAGTCATTTCTGTTTGTTATTTTAAAACTTTACTGTTCTGTTGAAAATAGACCATACAAGTGGATTTATCCTTTTACTCTAGCTATCTGTTTCATTGCCTTCATCATCAAAAGAGAATATGTAAGCAAAGAAAAAAGTCCCTTAAAATTAAAAATATAAGTTTTATTATATCTATTCAATTTTCCTTTTTATATGGTCATCAGTACTTTGGGTAAATAAGACGTGGTATATTTACAAGAGGAGTTAGACAATAATTGAATAGGTAGGGCAGGCACGGAAGAATTATGATCAACATTATTTAAGACAGCAGTTCTCAAATATTTTTTTCCTTTTATTGTTTCCTCAATATTATTCTTGGCTTTGAAGAATCTTGACACACAAAGTACTGGAGTTTCAGGAAATACAGCCTTGAACATGTGATTACAAGTACAGGTTCCCTAGAATTCAGAGTAAATTTCATTGAAAGTCAGTGCACGCATCAGATTAAATGATTTAAGGAATACCCATGTAGATGAAATCATAGAAACATTGAAGTATCTCTATTCAAATAGTCATTTACAATCACATTTTACTTCTTCCAGGAGTATAGCTGGTCTTGCATAGATTTTATCTTTTTGTTGTTGTTATTTAGTCATTTTCAGTCATGTCTGAGTCTTTGTGACCCCATTTGGAATTTTCTTGACAAAGATACTGGAATAATTTGCCATTTCCATCTCCAGCTCATTTTACTGATGAAGAAACTGAGGCAAACAGGGTTAAATGACTTGCCCCGAGTCATACACCTAGTAATTTGAACTCAGAGGCCAGATTTGAACTAAAAAAGACGAGTTCCTGATTACATACTGGACAATCTATCTACTGGCTATCACCTAGTTGGCCCTTGTTATCTTTCCTCTTCACTATTAATAATCTCTTATTTAGCAATGCAATTGGAAAAACCTATACACTGAGCTTCTTTGAAGTGACAAAGTTAAAAATATTTTAAATGTAATTATTGTTTTAATTTAATAGGCCATTTAGGTTTAGTAAGTTATTCTTTAGAATTTAATTTCATAAATGAAAGGAGGGAATGTGATTTTTGCCATCCCTTATTTGGATCCTTATCTTAATTATCCAACACCCCTCACGAGGGTAGGTTATAGTGAGAAACTTCTACATCTTGTCAGTTGGAAATTCAGATAATCTTATAAAAGAAGAACATTACAATATTTTTAAGATAAATAGGGGAACCCTTATTCCCTAAAGATACAAGGTCATTCATTGAGCTTATTGATAGAGTCATTGCCAAGATGACTTAAGAATATCCACAGACCTATCCTTAAAATATTTTTAAAACTGTGGTCCTGCTAGAATTCAGAGGAGAACTATAAATGAATGGGATCTATTTTCAACTCCTCCATAATAGGAGAATTTGAAACTATAAGGTCAGAATATATACACATATATGTATGTATACTTATATATATACATATATACACACATATATATAGTCAGAATATCTATATCGATCTATCTATATATATCTATCTATATATATATATATATCTATATAAAATCTGTGTTGTTTCCAAGATGTCATGTGATTCGGTTCAGCTTAAAAGGTGATCTAGACATATAGCCACAGTACCATTGTTTTCTAATGATGAATTTTATAGGTGTTATAGACATCTTCATTGAAAACAAATTTTATCTTTTCAACTATTTTCACAATAAATTCTTTGACAGTCAAAGAGAGGGATCAAGAAGATATCTGTCAATAGGTTTAGTTGAAAATTCTTTATAAAAGAAAAGTCGAGATGAAAACCAGCCTTGTTCATTAATGAGCACCAACAATTTCACCTATGAAGAAATATAATCCCTTTGTAGCAGGGAATTAGAGAGCAGTTCTGGCTGGCAAAAAGTAAATTCTAGTTCCATCCTTCTCTGTGGATCTGACTTTTCTTTAGTCAATGACTTCACTTCTACCCTCTGTTCAAGATTACATGAGTCCATTTAACCTTATGGAGAAAAGCAATTCAAAAGCAAAATCAATGAAAGTTACTGATTCTAATGGCAGCAGCTCCTGCTTCTTATTCAGCAACTCTCCTTCCATCACTAAATCTGCTTTATCATGGTTCAGGCTTTAATCTAGGAAAAAAAACCCAAACCTTAGATTCAGCTTTTGCTCTACTTTGAGAAGTTATGTAATAATAATAATAATTATTATTATTTTTCATTTAGCCCCAGAGCCTCCATCTCAGACAGAATCTCTACAATCCTGACAGAGGATTTGTGGTTTTTTATCTCTTTCTTATTCTTTCCTCATGCCATGGCTATTACTCCCCTTTTCTCAACTCCATGGTAATGAAAGGCATTCAAATCAAGAGCTTCTATGATGGATCACAAGATTCAGTATTAATTAGACAAATATTAAAACAAACTTTAAAGAGCAAAGAAAAGCTTTGGAGCTTATCATATTATATCACTATCATAGTGATATAGCAGGAATAGCCAAATTGCCAACCGGTGACTTCAGAAGTCAGAGTTCATTAGGAACATAGAGAATCATTGATCTCAAATTGGAAGGCCCCTCAGAGGTAATTTAGTCTAACTCCTTCATTTTGGAGAAGAGGAAAATGAAATCCAGAGTAGATAAGGTCTAAAGTCACACAGGTGGTCAGTGATTCTCTCTTCAGAATCTTATATGACCCCAGATGCTGGGGCAGTACAGAGGTTCAAAGACTGCTCAGCAAAAACTGGACACCAAACTCTATGTCCCTCAGGTCCTCTGATCCAAACTCCTTTAGCTATGGAGAGTGATAGCTGACCCAAATGCTAACTGTCTCATCTACCTCTTCTCTCACTCCACATTCTTGCTTGTTTATCAGAATCATTCACTGATGAGAAACTTTATTTGAACCTTTTGCACCCTTTCTCATTTCTTGTGGAATATCTACTTTCTCCTATTTTTCAGGATGAAGAATGAGTGAACTATATTTTTTTCTGCTAGGATAGTTATACTTTTCCTAGAAGCTAACATAGATAGGTATTGGGAATTGTTTCTCTTCCAGCACTGACAGATCTCCCATGCTCCACCATGTAGCTTTCCATTTTTCCTTCATGTTCTTTTGCCTCTTTTTTGTATCTCCAATGCTACGCACAGGGCTTTATACAGTGTAGACACTTAAATATATATTGATTGATTCTAACAATGATGACTCTAAATGTCATTCCTAACTCCTCCCTACCTCTCTGAACCTCTCCAACCTATGTTGTAAGAACTATTTGGATTTTCCCAAACTCTATATTCATAGGTTAGAAACTCTATCATCTCCTCATTTTGTCTAGTTATTCATGTTTAGAACAGCAGGGCTATAAGGTAACGTTTTTCTATATATGCAACTTATCTAATACTCCTGCCTAAAAAAATCTATGAATTAAAGTATTTCAGATTATAAGAACAAAATTCTATGTTGGTGAACTTTGTAACTTCCAAATTTACTTCATAAAGTGAATTTCTATTGACAACTGCTCCCATTCTCTATAAATGTGCACAATTTAATTTTGAACATTGAACTTAATTTTTCATGCATGTCATGGTACAAATGAAGAGAGACAAAAGTCTGCATTAACATTTATCTGTGCTCAAGCACATAATAAAAAAATCCCTTGATAAAAAGCAACAAATAAATTTCAAAATAAAAAGGAGCATGTTTATGAACTATTAAAGTATCTAATCTAGTCAAGCCCATTTTTTATTTGATTAGGCTCAGGCTAACAGAGGTATATATTAGAAGATATTTCATGTTTCTTATTTCATGATAACATTTAAGGGAGTGAAATACCACTTATTATGAAAAGGCAAATATCACAGATATTTATCATTGTGCAATCTTTTCCTCTATTCTACTTAGCTTAATATGTGATGAATGGCCAATATGAAAAAAAAATAAAAACAGCATATGCAAACTCAAGACTCCTATGACTCAACTTAATTGAAGTTGACCAAGAGGACCTAGGAAAATACTTAGACAAAAGGAAGCTTGTTAAAAAACTGTTTAGTTATAACTCTGTGCAGAGGAGAAGGAATAAATGACTGGTAACTGTATTCAGCTAAATTTACCCTTCCCTATAGTAGCTATGAACAGCTGTCTTTTGCTTTGGGCCTTTGGCAGGAAGCCTCTAATTGGAAATCCAAGATAGCTGAGCAAGCAAGCCTTGGAAGATTGTTCTAAATACATATTTCTCAGGAATCTCAACTGCTGAGCTCCCACTCCTATCCCAAAGGCTTTGTCCAAATGGCAATTGACCATAGCAGTTATCTCAATAAGATGGCAGAAAACTAAGGATCAGTGCTCTGATTTTCACCAAATATGAAAGATAGGAAGAATTTGTTGTGATCTTCACAAAATGCATGTTATTTATATTTTGCCTTAGCCAAATAACTCTTATCTGTGCTCAAAGAACAGGCTAGCTTCCTTTCCATTGAAAAACAAAAGAAAATAAAACAAAACCCTCTCAATTCTTCAGAATATCAGGAAGAATGACCTTCTCTTTAGTAAAGTTGTTTTGTGGGTAGGTCAAATTAGTGAAATGAATAAGAGGATAGTATAAGACTTAAGTGGCTATGTCTATGAAACTGTTGGGTCTAAGAAAAGGAAGTTCAACGGGGTGATCAATTTATTAGGAGTTGATACATATTTGGTCCTAAATGTTATAAGCAGGTGCTTAGGGTTAAGCCCACTTACAAGAGCTGAAGTAAATAAAAATTAAAATTTTGATTACTGTGTTGGTTTAATCATGGTAAATCATAAAATGACTTCTATTAGAGTATGCCATTATTTTAGTAATTTCTGTGTTTCCAATGTGGGCTAAACTTTCTGGTGAGGTTTTTCCTGAAGAGAATGAGCTGAATATTCTGAGGAAGAAAAAGCTTCTTGTCCTTTCAAGAATGATATCATAGAGTCACAGATGCTATCCAGTGAGAAATCATCCAGTTTATGCCAGAAAAAGATTAGTAGTAATTGGTGATTCCCTGGTCACTAGTCCTGAGGCTGCTATTTATAGGCCAAGAGTCTAGGAGGTGGCAGTGGGTGGAGACATATCTTGGACAATGGAAAACCTTTTAAGACTTATCAAAACAGATGACAGCCAGCACTTCTGATGACTCACACAGGCATAAATGACATAGCCAGAAGGAACCTAGGAAAGTATAAGCAATGATTTTGAAGTCAGGCAAAAAAATTGAAAACATAGCTAGATATCATTGTTGCTGCTCCCTGAAAGGCAAGAGGATGGAGAAAGAAAAATTTACTGGTACTCCACTAATGTTATCATGAGACCCACTAGAGATACTGAGGGGGTAGAGTACCAAGTAAATAGCCAGGTCTTGCAGCCCCTAACACAAGAAGCCTGAGACCATGCCATGTCCACTCCAGAAGCAGAGCTCAAATTTTTAAAAAAGGCAAAAGGCCGAAAAATATAAGCAAAAAACAAACAAACAAAAAAGATTCTGACCATTGAAAGCTGTTGTGACAGAGAAGATCCAGAAACAAACTCAGAACAAAAATGAAAAATGGAATAAAAAAACTCATAGAAGAACTCAAAAAAGGAGCATAAATCATATCAAGAGAGGTAGAAAAAAAGTTGGAAAAAAATGAGAGTGATACAAGAGAATTATAAAAAAAGAGTCAACATCTTGGAAAAGGGGAAACAATTGCTTAAATAGTATGATTGTCCAAATAGAAAAGAAAGGACAAAAACTAATTAAGGAAAACAACTCCTTAGAATTGGGCAAGTAAAAGCTAATGACTGTATAAGATATCAAAATCAATTAAAATTCAAATAATGAAAAATAGAAGAAAAATGTAAAATACATCATGAGAAAATCAACTGACCTAAAAAATAGATCCAGGAGAGACAATATGGAAATCATAGACTATCTTAAAGCCATAATCAAAATGACTACCATCTTTTAAGAAATTATCAAGGAAAATTGCCCTTGTATCCTGGAACCAGAGGATAAAATAGACACTGAAAGGAATCCACTGATCACCTCAGGAAAGAGATCCCCAAATAAAAACTCCAAGGAACAATGTAGCCAAATTTCAGAACTATTAGGTCATGGGTAAAAAAATATTGCATATGGCCAGAAAGAAACAATTGAAATATCAGGGAGCCATCGTCAGGATAACACAAGACTTAGCAGCTGCAACATTAAAAGATAGGAAGTCATGGAACTTGATATTCTGGAAGGCAAAGGAACTAAGACTATAACCAAAAATCACTTACCCACTGAAATTAAGTAAACTACATTAAGGGACAATGTGACTATTTAATTTAATAGAAATATTTCAAGCTTTCATAAGAAGACTAGAATTAAGTCAAATATTTGATCTCCAACATCAAGACCCAAGAGAAACATAAAAAGGGAAAAAGAGAATATACACAAACAAAGGTATGGATATGACACAAAGAATAATTAAAGGATCAACAAGAAGTGGGTACAGAAATCAGGGAGAGGTAGAATGGTGTAAATCATTTCATGTGAAGCGGCATGAAAGACATATCATAATGGAAGTAAAGATGGGAAGGTGGGTTATAAGCATTGCTTTCACCTTCTTTTCATTAGTATCAACTCAAAGAAGAAATAACACAATCAGTTGAATAAAGAGAATAAAGAAATATATCTCATTCAACAGGGAAATGGGGTGGAGGAGATTAAATAAAAGGGGAGAGCAGGACTGACAGAAGAAAGAACAAATCAGAAGATTCCTCTGATGAGGAATGAAAGGGTGAAAGTAAAGAGAGGATAAACAAGAGGAAGTATAGATTAATGGAAATGCACAGGTAATAATCATAATTGTGAATGTGAATGGAATGAACTCTCCTATCAAATGGAAATGGGTAACAGAGTGAATCAAAAACCTGAATCCTACAATATGTTGTTTTCAAGAAACATATTCAAAACAGAAAGTTACAAATTAAAGCTAAGAAGCTGGAGCAGAATCTATTATGCTTCAGCTGAAGTTAAAAAAAAAAAGGTAGGGGATAGCAATACTGATCTCAAAGAAAAAGCGAAAATAAAACTAAAGAGATAAGGAAGGAAACTACATCTTGATAAAAGGTGCCAATGAAGCAATATCAATGCTAAACATGTATGCACTAGGAGGTATGGCATCCAAATTCTTAAATGAGAAGTTAGAGCAAACCCATACTAGTGGGGAACCTCAACTGTTACCTCTCAAAACTCCATGAATATAACCAAGAATAAATCACACAAACAATATTTCAGCGAAGAGAATTACAACAATGAGACAACATACCAGAATTTATGGGATGCAGCCAAAACAACACTTTGGGGAAATTTTATTTCCATAACATCTTATATCAATAAAATAGAAAAAGAACAGAACAATGAATGGGAATGCAACTAAAAAAAAAAACTAGAAAAAAAATTTAAATCCCCAGTTGAGCACCAAATCCAAATTGGAAGTCCTGAAAATCAAAAGTGAAATTAATTTTGAAAGTTTTTTAAAAATCATTGAGCTAATAAATAAATTTAAGAGTTGGTTTTATGAGAAAAAAACCCAATAAGATAGATAGGCCAAATGTTAATTTGATTTTAAAAAAAAGAAGAAAACCAAACCTCTAATATAAAAAATAAAAATGGTGAAACATACCTATGAAGAAGAAATTGGAACAATTATTAGGAAATATATTACCCAATTATATGCTAGTAAATCTGAAGATCTGAACAAAATCAATGAATTTCATGAAAATAAAAATCACCCAGATTAATAGATTAGAAAATAGAATACCCAAATTACCCTATCTTAGAAAAAGAAATTGAAGAAGGGATTAATGAACACCTTAAGAAAAAATTCCCAGAGCTAAATGGGTTCACAAGTGAATTCTACCAAACATTTAAGTAACAATGTCAATACGATATAAACTATTTGAAAAAATAGGCAAGGAAGGAGTCCTAAAAAATTCCTTTTAAGACACAAATATAATGCTGATAAACCAAAAAGAGATAAAACAAAGGGAAAAAATTACAGAACAATTTCCCTAATGAATGTTGATGCAAAAATCTTGAACAAAATACTAACAAGGCAATTACAGCAATATGTCACAAGGATTATATCCTGTGAAGAGGTGGGATTTATATCAGTAAAGCAGGAATGGTTCAATATTAGGAAAAATATCAACAACATTGTCCATATCCATAACAAAACCAACAGAAATCATATGAATATTTCAATCAATGCTGAAAAACTTTTTTTTTTTACAAAATAGAGCATGCATTCCTATTAAAAATACAAGACAGCATAAGAATCCTTCAGATGATAAGCAATATTTATCTAAAACTATCATCAAACATTATCTGTAATGGAGATGAGATAGAAGCCTTCCCAAGAAGATCAGAGTTGAAGCAAGAATTGCCATTGTCACCACTATATAATATAATATTAGAAATATTAGCTAAAGCAGTAAGAGGGAAAAAAAATCAAAGAAATTAGAGTAGGCAATAAGGAAACAAAACTATTACTCTTTGCAAATGATGTGATGAAACTTAAGGAATTCTAGAGAATCAACTAAAACACTATTTAAAATAATTAAAATTTTAGCAAAATAGCAGGATCTAAGATAAATCCACATAAATCATCAGCATTTCTATAAATGGCCAACAAAGACTGTCAGCAAGAGACAGAAATAGACATTCAACTTAAAATTACTATAAAGAATATAAAATATTTGGGAATCTACCTGCCAAGAGGAACACAATCACAAAACATTTTTTACACAAGTAAAGTCAGATCTAAACAACTGGGGAAAAGAAGCAATTGCTCATGGATAGGTTATACTCTACCAATCAAACTACCAAAACTTATTTGATAGAAGTAGAAAAAATGACAACAAAATTCATCTGGAAGAACATAAGGCCAAGAATATCAAGGCAATAAATGGAAAAAAAATACAAAGGAACATCACTTAGCAATACCAGATCTCAAACTGTATTATAAAGCAATAATCATCAAAACTATCTAGTATTGTCTACTGACTAAGAAATAGAGTGGTGGATCAGTTGAATAGATGAGGTATATAAAACACAGTTTTCAATGATCATAATAACCTAGTGTTTGATCAACCTAATCCTAGCCTTTGGGATAAGAACTCACTGTTTGACAAAAACATTTATAGCAGCTCTTTTCATTGTGGCACAATATTGGAAATTGAAGGAATACCCATCAATTGGGGAAATGAGTGAACATTCTGTGGTCTGTGAGTATAATGAAATATTATCATGCAATAAGAAATGATTAACAGGAAGATTTCAGAAAAGCCTGTAAATACTGGTACAAAATGATGCAAAGTGAAATGACCGTAACCTGAAAAACATTGTAAACAGTATCAGCAACATAATACAATAATCAACTATGAATAAATTAGCTTTTTTCAACAATACAATAACCTAAGAAAATTACAAAGGACTCATACCAGAAAATGCTATCGCTAGCTAGATAAAGAACTGATGGACTCTGAATACAGATTTAAATGTATTTTTTCCACTTCATTCTTTTTCATGTTTTTAAAATTTGTTTCTAATTTCATGACTGTGACTAATATGGAAAGATGTTTTACATGATAGCACAGGCATAACCTATATCAAACTGCCTATCATTTTTGGAAAAGAGGAGGGAAGAAAGGGAAGCAAAATAATTTGGAACTCAAATCTTGTAAAAAAAATGTCTTAAATTGTCTTGACATGTAATTAGGAAAAAATATTATTTAAAAAATAAAAAGTATAGGGAAGGGAGAAGATTGCCTATGCATCCCACAAGTTAGATAACATGGGAAGAATCTACAAAGGTCTTCCTTCTTTACCTTATCAACTAGAAGTTCATAAGAGACAAAATTCAAGAAAGGACTACTAATTAACCTATGGCCTCAAATGTTTGCATACAAATGTTTGAAATTTAGGAAACAGACAAGAGGAACTTACTCAAAGAAGCAAATTTGACCTCTTAAGCATTACCAAGTCTTATTGGGATAAGAGCCATAAATGCATTTTATTCAAAAAATACAGGAGAGGTCAAATGGATGGGAAAAGAAAATAGTGAAGTACTTTTATTTTAAAAGGTATGTAATGAGAACATTTAAAAAATTTCAAAAGACTTTAGAATTCTGAGCAATACTGTGACAAACCCAATTCTATTAGGACCAAAGATGAAGCACAGTACCCATCTTCTGCAAGAGGGTTAATGAATTTTAAATACAGAATGAGATATAATTTTGGAGGAATAGAGAAGTAGTAAATAGTCCCATTGTACTCTGGTGTGATTATAGCAGAAGTATGCTGGAGCCAGTTTGAACCAGGCTACAAGGTCAAATTGTTAAATTTTCACCTTGGAAATCAGCAAATCATAGAAATTAGGGGCTGGTTTATTGTTTTTTGGAAAAGTACTTGGAAAAGCTACTTGAAAAAGTAGCCAAGATAGAGATTCTTTGAGGGATAATAAGAAAAGAGTGATATGGGTTAGATAATGGTATAGCTAGGTAGATTTGGGAATTCGCTGAATTATCAGACCTAAAGAATAGTGGTTAATTCATTTACATAATAGCTTAGAACATTGTCTTCAGTGGAGTGGCTTAGAGATCTCTTAGTTATTTAAGAGTTTTGTCCGTACAACAGTATAGCATTTTCACTCTTTTTGTTGTTGCTTGCTTGCATTTTGTTTTCTTTCTTATTTTTTCCCTTTTTGATCTGATTTTTCTTGTGCAGCAAGATAATTGTATAAATATGTATGCATATATTTAATTTAACACATATTTGAACATGTTTAACATATATTTGATTACTTGCCATCTATGGGAGCGGGTGGAGGAAAGGAGGGGAAAATTTGAAACACAAGGTCAATGTTGAAAAATTATCCATGCATATGTTTTGAAAATGAAAAGCTTTAATTTAAAAAAAGAATAGTTTCAGGAAAGAAAAAATTCTCATAAATAATTTTAATAGAAATAAATTTATTACGGCTTTTGACAAAAAGGAAAAAAAAGAAGAGTTTTGTCCATGGCTTAAATAAAATTATGGATGACATTTTCAGGGAGCCACAAATTCTATGAGTCAACAGTAGTATTTGGTTATTAAAAAAGTAAATATGATATTAGGCTTCATTAAGAAATTCCCTACTCAATATATATATATAGAGAGAGAGATTCTGGGAAGATGATAGAGTAGATAAGAAAATTCCAAGTTCTCCAGGTTTTCTTCACAAACAAGATAAAATAGTACTAGAGCAGTGGATTGGAAGAGATTGGAGGAAAGACCCCAGGGGTTCAGCCTGAGTGAAGTGCAAACACCTCCAAGCTATTTCTCACTGAAACAACTAAGTCCTGGGGCAGCTGGATTGGAAGGCAGCCTCAACTTTAGGAATTCTCACTTCACAGATGTGGAGGGTCCCATATCTGAGCAGGGAAAGACTGAAGGGTCCTTTGCTGCCAAAGGACACCAGGCTCAGCTGTGCTGCCTAGAAGCAGTCTTTGGCTGTCGCTGAAGGTGAGAAGGAATGAGCACATTTATGAATAGGTGAATAATTTATGAACAAACAAGAAAAAGAGAGTGTTGTGAAGTACAAATTGGGTAATTATTATTACATTAAATTAAAAAGATTTTGTACAAATAAAACAATGTAGCCAAGATCATAAGCAGAAAATTGGGGGGAAATTTTAAGTTCCTCAAATAAAGGTTTCACATCTCAAATATATAAAGAACTTTGTCAAATCTATAAGAATGCAAATCATTCCTGAACAGGTCTAAGGATATAAACAGACAGTTTTCTTTTCTTTTTTTTTTTTTTTTTTTTTTTTTTTTGCTTTTTGCTGAGGCAATTGGGGTTAAGTGACTTGCCCAAGGTCACACAGCTAGGAAATGTTAAGTGTCTGAGACCAGATTTGAACTCAGGTCTTCCTGACTTCAGGGCTGGTGCTCTATCCACTGCACCATCTAGCTGCCCCCAGACAGTTTTCTGAGGAAGAAATCATAAAATTTATAGCCTTATGAAAAATTGGTCTAAATCAGGCATGGTGAATGTCCCCTAAGGACCATAGAAGGCTGGCCAAATCATTGATAAAGCCAACACAAATGGTGATGAGCTGAAAGCTAGGTACAATAACCTTCCACTATTTGAGTTCTGTAATTTATAATTGTGTATAGTCTTTTGAATGATGTTATAAATATCCAAATGACCTTGGGCAGAAAAAAAGGTTCTTCATCCCTGCTCTAAATCATTATTGATTAGGGAAATGCAAATTAAAACCACCTTGAGATATCAGTTTACGCCTATTACATTGACTAAAATTATAGAAAAAGGAAAGGTACAAATATTGGAAGATGTGGAAAAACTGGAACTTTAATTCATTCTTGTTGGATCTGTGAGCAGGAACTGGAAATTGCGGGGATGCCCATCACTTGGGGAACAGCTAAACAAATTGTGATATATGTTCATAATGTTATATTGCTCTGCTATAAAAAATGATGAGGTCAATTTTTAAAAAGCATGGAGAGACCTCCACAAAATAATGAAGAGCAAAATAAATAGAACATAGAGGACATTGTACATAGTAATAGCCGTATTGTTTTAAAAACAACTTTGAGCAAATAAATCATTTGGACTATTATAAATATCTAAATTAGCCTGAAAAATCCTATGAAGAAAGATGGTATTTGAATCCAGAAAATGAATTGACCTGTATATATATATATATATACATACACTTATGCAATTTAATGTTAATGAGCAGATTAAAATTATCTCACCTACATTAAAAGACAGAGCTCTGAGCCAATGGAATTTATTAAATGGTCCATGATCCCCTCCACTGAAATGGACCTCATATCTTCCTCATGATCTGAGATCCCTCCTCCTTCCAGGGCCCTTATAGGGCTAGATGTTCAGTCATTACAATACAGCTGTAACAAATACAGAAAAATTCCATTGGCTGACACATAATGCATAAGCTAAAAATAATATGCAGGGTCACAAGTTGGCTAAAATAAGTAATATCTTAATTTGGGCAGGAAGTACAAGCTATCATAATCAATGATCTAAGCAGTCAGAAGATGGTCATCTGTTCCTATTGGACAAGTGATTGGTCAGGAGGTACAAAAATATTTTGGGGAACTTTCCATATCTTTGTGACTTTGTGGATTTGGGCCACCATTACAAGGCAAAACAAGGGTGGAGGCCCTTTAGTTAACTTCCTTTAAGTAAGCAAGTGAACTTAAAACCTGTAACTCTGAGAGCTGGGGCCTTTTATCCAGAACTTTGATATGATTCTATCAAATTGATTAATACTAATTGGAATAGAGTAGAAGTCCAAATGAATTACTTCTCATAGTAGCTATGTCATAGTTTGAAGTAGTAAGGAAAAGAAAATAAAGTTACGTGATAACTCTTGTATATTTGAAAGGAATAGTGAATAGTCGATACTGAAAGGAAAACAGTGGATTGCACCTGAAGTTGTAGGTTCATTATGTATTTACATAAGGTATTTACATTATGTGTTTTCATAATGTATTTAAATACATTATGTAAATACATAATGAACCTACAATTTCAGGTACAATCCACTGTTTTTCTATCCCACTTTGTTATAAATGTTTGTTTTATTTCTTAAATTCAGAACAATAACAAAAAATAAATTCCCTACCCTACCCTCATAAAATATTTCAATAAACTCATAAGAGTTGGCATAGTCCTGCCCACCAAACCCCTACCCTGGATAATATTCCTGACATCAATTATTAACTCATTAGGAAGTCACCACCCAGAAAGGTAAGTCCAAATAATAGGTTGCCTGGGTGAATGGAGGCAATGTGCTGTTGGCAGCCTCCTTAAAGAGATTAGCTCCAGTTCTTGGAGGAAATAAAAGTTATTGGAAAAAATCACATGTGGCACTGCTGGAATGTTGACTTCAATGAACCACAATAAAGAAATAGAGGAGATTAAAAAACTTGTATGGCAGGATTGGAATAAAAATAAAATTTACATAATTAAGAGCGGTTCTTAAGAGTTACCTCTATTAATTTATCATTGATGAAACATTGTGTGGCATTTAAAATTAATGTACTAAAAGATGGGTCTAACTTTTTGTAGCTTACCTTGCTTCCCTCTAGATTTGTTTTGGGAACTAGAGATTTGAGACTGTGTAATAACTGTACAGAAATCCTTACTAGGTTATAGCACTTGCCCTGGACAAGTTTTGAGTTATTTGCCTTGCTTCCTCCTCCCATCCTCCTAGAGAAAATTGTTATTTTCCATCCCCACCCATTACAAAATCACTCAATTTATTATAGGATATTCTGTGGAGGGTTAAGATCCTGGTCTCTAGGAGAATCATGATCATGGGTCCTTTCCTAAAGTAACCACCTTAAATGTAATGACCTGGAACACACATTAATGGAACATAATTATTAGACTTCATAAGCATTTCAACCACATTTAAAATGTGTTCCCATTTAGTTATTAAAAGATAGCCACAAAATAAGGGAGAATGACTTCTCTAAAAGGAGAATCTAAAAAGTTAAGATCAAAGGCTATTATTAATTTAAGCACTTTCAAACTTATAAAAATAATATCAATTTGGGACACATCTAATCCAGTTCAACATGTTGTTACAAGTTAGGCTGTGGAGAGGGGAGTTTTCATGCTGTGGAAGGACTTCCCTTTATAGCCCACCTTGCTGCAAGTCTCTCTCCATCTCCACCCTATCCTGCTAAAGTAATTTACCTTAAGCACATATCTGACTAAGTTACTTTCCTACAGGCTTCCTATTTTCTCTAGGGTAAAATATAAATTCCTGTTTGACTTTTAAACCAATTTTTAAAAATTCATTTTGAACTTAAATACAAAAGGACCAAAAAAACCCCGCATAACAGCACAATTTTTATTTTTGTAATTAGCAGGAAAGAAACCATATGGAGGATGACATTTTGGCTTGGTGCCAAATGAAGTTTCTATCAAACAGCAATTCCAAATTAAAAAAAATTTTTTTCTATTCTTTATTATGATTTATACTTTCTTTTTGTTTGAATAACATTTTCTGTTAATTAACAGATTCTACCATATCTGCCATCAGATATTTTGCATATTCATCTTATTTATGCTGCACTGATTTTAATCTTGGTTAAGTTTTATTATAATAATAACAACATTTATGCATCACTATTTACAAATTATCTAATTTGGTTTTTACAACAACTTTGATGATCAATTGTGAAAGATTTACTCAATCAAGACAATGACCCAAGTGAAATCCTAAGTATACATGATGAAAAATGTACTTTCAGAAAAAGAACTGATGAACTTTGAACACAAATTGAAACATACTTAAAAAAACAAAGAAATAAACAAAAGCCCAACTTTTTTTTTCTTTTTGCAACATGGCTAGTAGAAAAAAAAATTAATGGCTCTTTACTATGTTCTCTCTCTCTGTGTGTGTCTCTCTCTCTATCTCTCTCTCTCTCTCTGCACTGCTGAGGCAATTGGGGTTAAGTGACTTGCCCAGGGTCACACAGGTAGGAAGTATTAAGTGTCTGAGGCCAAATTTGAACTCAGGTCCTCCTGAATTCAGGGCTGGTGCTCTATCCACTACGTCACCTAGCTGCCCCCACTGTGTTTTCTTTTGCAACATGTCTAATACATAAATTTTTGTAATGCCTCTTTACTAACTGAAAAAGAATCTTCCTAGCTAGATGTTCAAAACTATTTATAGTCATGCTAATGAACCTCTTCCTGTTAAATCTCTCTCCTTCAAATAAGTCAGAATTTATCATATGATCTCAGAACATATTGAGAATTAAAATAGTACTCTTAAAATGTAAAACAGTACATGTTAAACAAGTACATTAATAACAAATATTTCAAGCTCCCATGCTCTGTAAAACAAACAAACAAAAAGTCCCCCAAACCACTCCTAGGCCCACAGGGAGAAATATGATTATAATTTGTTCTTAGTTTTGCAACTCAGCTGCAGCCTCAAGATCAGTCTTGAGAAGAACAGGGCATAATGGATTGATCACTTGCCCCTTGGATGTTCATAAAAGGCTGACTGACTCATCATATCTGTTTATCTTGTGCATTGCCTAATGATTAGGAACCAACTATTTCTGTTGTCATGTGGGAGGTTCCCTTTATCTGCCTGAGAGTTTTAAGTTAGAAATGAGAAAAAAATTATCATGAGGAAAAGTCTAAAATTTTATGAGATATTAATGAGGTCTGACACTGAACAATGAAATTTGTGTAGACACCAAATGATGGAATCCCTAGTTCAAATGCAAAATTCAAGGCAAATGGGAAGATCTCACAAGAACCTTTCTCTTTTCCAAAAAATACATTTACTTAGGAAAAGAAGTTATGGACAAAATGATGAAGTAAAATAGACACCAGAAGTGGTAAATATGCAATTGATTTGGGAAAGTGTACAGTTAGCAAGGAAAGGGATTTTTTGAAAAAGACAAGCTCCCAATGGAACTCACAATTAACAGGAGGAAGGGAAAACTTCATGAGGTGGGAATATACCATTAACTGGCAGTCTAAATCCATAAAGGACTTTAGGACCCTAAAAAGAATTAATTACAACAAGGGAAAAGAAAGGAGAGGGAGTGAGAGTGAGAGGAAGACTCCATAAGATATGGGGAAGTGGGGAAGGAGAAAGATACCATAAGGCAGAATGATGTGGTAGGCTAACTCAAAAGGGATTCATCCAAGATGGCACAGGCCATGGACAGATTTATAGGGAAAATTTAACTTTGGAGGTTTGACATTATAACTTGGCTTTCTGATTGGATACAGTAAGATGGGGTTACCTAAGACCTCCACAGGGGTGGGACTGTAAGATTGAACTGATCCCCATCAGTGTCCTTCCCTGCTTCTCTCAGGGAATATTATAGTTATCAATACTTCAACCCAATTAGTTACCCAGGACCTCATCAATGTGACATAGCAAGAATGAGCAGACATCTTCTCTTTTTGCTTTCTCTTCCATTTCTCTTCATATCAGGGTACCTTGAATGGGCAAAATAGCACCCCTGAAGATATTCATTAAGAGTAAAGGCAACCTGTGCTATGATTAGGGTTCCTATTACACAAGCAGCATGAAATATACCCATACACACTAATTATATCATGTATATGAACAATGTATTATTTGTCATTCAGAACTCATGTCCTTGTATGTAAATGACTCATGTCATTTTGACAAAAATAAGTTAAGCCTGGAAGCAAAGTGAAATTCATAAAGAGTTTCTATGTTCACTGTAAGCTTATTTTTAATATGGACCTGAATATATATACAAATTGGACCCTGGCACCATTTGAGGCGGCATAGGCCAAATGCTTTCCACGAGGCCTTCATGCATTTTCAACAGTATGCAACTAAACAATAATTTGATTTTTTCAAATATTCTCATGTTCCATATAGCTAAAAATGTTTGCCAACCTTTTCTGATTTGATAAATGGGTTAGCATTTGTCTAAACAGTACTGAAAAGTTTCTCCTTGTAATCTCCTTGATTTATAGGCAGACAACTACATTGCATATAGTCACCATAAAATTCTAAGGTCAGCTCTCAGGTTTTAATCTAGCAAGACCCCAAAGGAGGGCATAACTCTCAATTGTGAAGAAAATAGGACTTGAAGTTTTCTGTCATCTCAGTGAGATTGTTGGTATGGGTTTGGTTTGTAGATGACCTTTTTCCATGGAACTTTGCAAACTCCCAGATGGTGCTTAGGCTGTACCAAATGTGGTCTCAATTTTAAATATTAACATTATCGTTTAAATCCAGAGATTAAAATGAAATTCAAATAAAGACAAGTTGATCATGAACTTAACCGGAACAAATCTAAATGGAAAGAAATGCCTGAACCTTTTAGAAGTGAATTTTTAAATGATAAAGTTCTGTCTGGCTTCACAGGCTGTTCCATCTGATGGATAGAATGTTCATAAAATATCTTTCTTGGCCTATCCAGATCCCAGGACAGTTTTAATTCAACTCACAAGGTAGCAATATGTCCTAACAGTCTCTTGCCCTTGAGAAATAAGAAGTTCCTGTTTTTGTTTTGTTTTTGCTTTTTTCCTTGTCAGCCTTCACTATCTTTGAGGTTTACTTTGACAGTACTGAGGCTTGAGTAGAACACAGTCACATACACAGAATAAGGAAATCATTATATTGTATAATATCTTTCCACACTAAAAAGCACAACTTTAAAATATGTCTATTGTTTTCATTTCCTTCGCTTTCTCTTTTGACAGCTTACAGGAACTTTGAGACACTGGAGTTATATGTTATTTTAAAATTTAGATGTCTATATCTGTAACTCTATTTCAGAAAGCTTTTGTTGTGGATTTACATGGAATAAAGCTTACATTAATTAGATGATAATTAATACATCTTAGAGAAATACTGCATTAATTTTGAGACAAACTATTTTGATTTTGAAATTAAGCCTAAATGTTCAGAGGGATTTATTTTATAGAACTTCTTCTTTTCTATTTAAGCCATTTAATAAGAAAAAATAATAACAATTGCAATGGTGTTAATAATTGCCTGGAATATGCAAATATAGCAGTTTTCCCAAAGTGGTATCATTTTAATTATAATACCCCCATATTTCAATGGAACTGTGATTTCAATGAAGTAGGAACTCCTTTTTTCTGGTCTATAGGCCAAATCCCTTTATATTATCTCAACCTCTATGATTTTATGCATATTTATGTTTTGATAAATCTTACATAGAAGAATTATTAAATGTGGAGGTAATTTTCAGGTTTCCCTGACACTCTCTAGACTGCATAGCCAGCATATGGCCTTAAAATTGCCTTCTTGAACATTTTCTCTTGTATAAGTAAAAACATCTATGGTTTATTTATAATATTGTACTTATAACATTTGTTATACAATATGCTGCTACTTTCTAACACAAGTGATATGTTTTCCTGTTATCCTTTGGATTCTAATTTTATGTTTCTATAATAAATAAATACATAAAATACCAATCAGTAAATCAATAACTATTTATTTGGTTTCAATATGCAAGAAATTCGGGATTCAAAAAGACCCCAAACAAACAGCTCCTTCCCTCAAGAAGCTTACATTCTACTGGGGAATACAATATGTATATCTCTAAATGCATTCAAAATAAATGTAAGTTATTTCTTTGGGACAGGGGAGGCTCTATCACATGAGAGAATAGCAAAAGCATCAAGCAGAAGATTATATATGAGCTAAACTTTGATAGAAACTAGTATTTATTCTAAGAGGTGAGAGCCAGGAAAAGGGAAATTCCAGACACAGAATACAATTTGTTAAAGCTGCAAAAATGGGGAAATGGAGCATCATATATGAGGAATAGCAAGATGGTTGGACGAACTAGACTGAATCATGTATGTAGAGGAGTTTTATATATATATATATATATATATATATATATATATATATATTTAAATCCCAGACATGAGAGAATGCATTTCATTTTAGAAGTAATAGAGAAATGCTAAAGTTTGTCAATCTGGTGAATGATATGGTTAAACCTACGCTTCAAAAAAATCACTTTATCTATAGTGTAGAACATGAATTGGATAAAGAAGAGACTTGTAGTAGGAAGACCAAATGGAACTATTTTTGCAGTCCAAATGATGGGAAACTCTATTAAGCAGTGTCTATGTGAGAAAACAAGGGAACAGATCTTGAATCTGCAAGAAATGTTATGGTGGTAGAGTTGATGAGATTTTGTTGCTGCCTGGATATATGGAATAAGGGAGAGTAAGAAATCAGGAATAACTAATGATTGTGAAACTGGGAGGACAGAAGGATTGTGATAACTTATGGAGAAATATGGGAGATCAGAAGGGGGGAAAGTGGAAAAAAGGGAGTAAACATTATATAATGCTCTCTGTCAAGCATTGTGCTAAGTGCTTTTTTTTTAAAAAACAAAGGTTAACTGCTTTTGTCCTTTTTAATTATAATACCCCCATATTTCAATGGAACTGTGATTTCAATGAAATAAGAACTCCTTTTTCTGGTCTATATGCCAAATCCCTTCATACTATCTCATCCTATATGATTTTATCCATATTTATGTTTTGATAAATCTTACATAGAAGAATTATTAAATGTGGAGGTCATTTTCAGGTTCCCTTGACACTCTCTAGACTGCATAGCAGCATATGGCCTTGATATTGCCTTCTTAAACATTTTCTCTTGTATAAGTAAAAATTAATATCTATGGCTTTATTTATAATATTGTAATTATAACATTTATTATACAATATATTGCCTTCCCAAGAATGTGTTATTATTCCCTTTTTCCAGTTGAGGAAACTGAGATAGGCAGAAGTTAAACAACTTGCCCAGGATCACATAGCTAGCAGGTATTTGAGACCAGATTTGAAATCAAGACATTCCCTTACTCTATTCACTTCCAGGATTGGTTTTGGAGGAAAGGGTGATTTAGAACTGAAATTCAGAAGAGACATTAGGATAAAAATGTAGTTCTGGGAGGTATCTGAATAGAGTTTATAATTAAAATTGAGATCACCAAGAAATAAGAAAAGCAGTAGCTAGACAGAGTCATAGGGCCCACCATTGTTAGGGGGATGATAAAGATAATGATTTAGTAAAGGAAAATGAGAAGGAGAAATCACATAGGTAGGAGGAAAACTGGGAGAGCAACTCAAGAAAGGAGAAATAACTAGGAATATGAAGTGGGGTTGAGGATGGGAAAGAATAGTTAACAGAATCAAGTGACTATAGAGAAGTCAAGAAAAATAAAGAACTGAAAAAAGCATTAGATTTGATAATCAAAAAATAATTGTCAATTTTGGAGAAAGCAGTCCCAGTTGAATGATAATTTCAGAAGTCAGATTATAAAGGGCTGAGAAGAAAATGAGAGGAGAGCAAGAAGAATCAAAGAAAAGGAAAAATTTTTAAATAGGAACTTGTCCCTCCTCCCCCCAAAAAAGGAAGAAAGATATGAGATGATAGCTTGAAGGCATGTAATGTTGGATTTTTTTTAAGGTAGTCAAGTCCTGGGTATACTTAGAAGCAGTAGAGGGACACCATTAGAAAGGAAGAAACTAAAGATTTGAAGGAGGTGGGGAAATGAAAGGATATATCTAGTGATCATTAGAATTGGTATTTTAAATAAGTGTTTTTGTGGTAGCGAGCATCTTGGGAATTATTCAAAATGTCATACAATTTCCCAGATGGTAGGGCAATTTACATTCTCCATTTTATTGCTTTTTCCTATGTAAACTGATAATCTCATTTGAGTGACCAAGGATTTCAGGGCAATTTATTGTGATGATGACAATAATTATAATAATAATTAAAAATCAGAATTCACTTCACTCTAAGGAACTGCATTAGCTTAATGGGGGAGGATGATATGACATTTTTAATAGGAACAAGAATTTGAGAAGCAAGTAGGAGACAAATTCTTTAGGGATTTTAGTACCATGTCTCTATATTAAGTCATGTCAACAAATGTTTATTCAGTACAAATAATAAAGCTTTCCTGAGAGAGATATGACATAGCCTCCCTGGGAAATGATTCCAGGGTCTAATCATAGCTACATGAAAAATGAAATAGCAATAACATATTTAAATTATAGCCCAAGACAATAATAGGAAAAATGTCAAAAGGTGCTACCTGACTACTTGTCAAAATAATTATACAGAATTGCTATTATACCTCCAGAGTAGAGTTTACTTCAAGTCAGAAAATGACAGCAGAAGGTTTTACAAATTAGGTAATATTGGACTTCAATCTTAAGTAGGAAAAAGAGGATATTTTAGGTGGGAAGAATGGCATGTGAAAATGCAAGGAAGTAGGAATGGGAAAACATGAAGTACGAGTAGTAATGTCTGCGTCATATTATTTAGAGTTTTGAATGGCAGCCTAAGGGATTGTATTTTGTCATATTTATAGTTCTATTTAAACTCATTTGTTAAAAAAAATAGAACTCCTATTATAGGACAGATAGCACTAGGTTCTGTGAGATATACAAAAACTTACTTCTTACCCTCAAGGAGCTTACTGTCTAAAGAGATTGAAGCATTACAAAAATAACTACAAAAGAAGGTAGATTGCAAAAGCACAAAATAAGAGCTCTGAAGAAAAGAACTTTGGGATTTATAGAAAAGCAAGATTACTTATATCTGGGGATGGGATTATGGAAAATTTCATAGAACAGGTGACTTTGGAGCTGGGATTTGAAGGACACTTGAGAATCATTTATCCTTTATTTTTGAAAAGGACCAATGACATCATGAAGGTGATATCTTATATGCACATGAATTGGATATGCATGAGGCAGAGAAATGCAAATCATCAGCTTAACTCTCTCCTCCAGAATCATGGAAGTCCAATGTCAAGACAAAGGTTAAGATGTCTGTGTTCCAGGATGCAGTGAATGACCCTGGTCTTTCTAAATTAAGACCTTTTGCAGATTTAAGTTTATTTGATTATTAAGAGCTGGATAAGTGCTGATGCAAAAGATGGCTCAATTTACCATCACAAAGATATCAATCTGGGAAGGGATGACCCTTAGAGTTTTGGGCCAGAACAGAAAATAATTCATCCTAAACATTAAAACCTAAACAATGAACCACAGATGCTTGGATTGGGGCAATTATTAACCATTTAGTGAAAGTCAGTGATTTTAAGGTGGAGTCAAGAATTCCATTTAACACACAATGGACTTTTAAAAACCTGTCTTTTCAGAGCTATTTTTTTTAAGAAAAGAAAAAATTAAAACCAAGAGATAAAAAGTAAATTGTTCCAACTTTTTGAAAACAAAACCAAAAGGAAGGAGATGAAAAAGATGATGATGAAAAAGGAAGAAAAAGAACAACTACTACTGTTACTACTATTTTACTACAGTCACTATTATTACTAGTACTACTACTACTACCACTACAGCAATGTATAGATTGGGCTGAGGTGAAAGGTCATTTTAGGTGGAAAAGCACAAGGCATGCTCAATACAGTTCGACAAAAATATAATTTGTGTATGAAAAGCAGATGATGAGGCTAGAAAGATAGACTGGAGTCTAAATCTTACACATAGTTTCTTGAGCATAAATAGTTCCTTGAATGCTAGATTTATTAATGGTGATGATATAACAACAGTAAAAATGAAAATAGTTGGTACTGATATTTTGTCTTAAGGTTTGCATAATAGTTGACAAGTAATATATGAGAGCCATTCTGACTGTACCTTGCTGTAACACAACTTGTGATATTGGGATTAATATAAATATAATGTCTCATTCTGTGGATCATTAGTCTTAGAAATGGAAAGGACTAAAGAGGTCATCTTGTTTAGCTTCTGCCTTCCAGAAGTGAGATATTAGTAACGCCATTCAGCAACTGAGAGATAAAATGATTTGCCCCAAATCATACAGCTAGTAAACAACAAAAGGGAAGAAGGTTGAGAACTCAAGACATTATTGTAATTGTTTATTTACCCCTGCTCTTCATCTATTAAGTAGCTGAATAGTTATATTACTTTATACGTGATTAAATATTTACTATTTTTATTATAAGTAAATATTTACTATTTTAACCTATTCTAAAAGGTCCTGTTTGGGAACTAAGAAATTTCATTAATATTCTCTAGAACATAAGAACTTTCTTTGTTTAAAATATCAATATGAAAAAATCTGAGCAAGATAATCTAAGAGATAAATCCCTGGAGTGTCATGAATTTACACACACACACATGCATACAAATATATACCTGCATGTATATACATACATGTATTCATGAATGTCTTTTTCTTACTTACTACCTTGTTTTCAATTTCTATTCCTTTTGTTCTACTGTGCTGATCCAGTAATTTAATCAATGGGGGAGAGAAAGGGGAAATGGAGAGGCAGAAGTGGTACTGATGTCCTGAGCTTTATTACTAGAAATATTCAGATAGCAGGTACTAGGATCTATTGCAATGGATATAGCCATATTCTCTTATTTCCTTACTTTCCTCTTTCCCAGTAAGTTCCTTGTATATTCAATAAATTTATAAAAAATAAAGGGAGAGGAGAAAAAATGCTCATTTAATGAGTATATAATCATTAGACTAAATATAATACAAATATTCACATCTATCAAAATAGCTTTTCTGAATTGAGAAGCTACTATAATGACTATATATTCTGAGCAATGCAATGACATAATGATTTCATTACAGCTCAATTAGCAAACTACTACATACATCTTATCAACAAGAAAACCAGTTGTCATTTGCTGCCCTTTTCCTAATCTGTAACCTGAAACAAGGAAAATAAAAATGCAGGCTGTTTTTGTTTTTTAATATATACATGTGCACCAAGAAGAAACACTCAGATGCTTAGTCAAGGTTTGCTTCTTGCCATTTTCCATCTGAATATTTTCAGAATGATGCTACCTACAAAGTTACCTTTTTAAAAATCTATCTGCTCCCCAGATCCTCCTTCCTTAGCATGTGAATCTGTAGTTTCTGCTTTCCAAATTTTGCATTAGAACAGACTATCATGTCTTTGTGTAAACACTTTGTACAACAGGGAAGATCAAAAATAAAATATCCTATGGGTTCATGGAAATTCCTCCCTCTGATATGGATATTCTTCCATGAGTGATCACCTTTTTTACTATAACTTTTCTTAGTAGATTTTAGGGGAAAGGAAAAAGGAAAAGGTTGGATACCACCTTTAATAGCATTCTCTCAAACTGCTGGAATTCAACAACATTCATTTAGAGCCTAATATGTGTATGATAATATTGACTCTTCCAGAGCAAAGTCAGTTATACTTCCCTCTCAGGATTCTTGGGGTACCCCCAAAGGATAGTGGGGTACAAAAAGTACAAACATTTTTCCTCTTAAGTACTTAGAAGTACACTCTCCACACAATAGCTCAGTCTGGGGAAAATGAGCCCAGATTTTAAGCAATCTCTACATAGTATAAAGTATACTGTCTGTTAAAAGCTCTTTTCAAAAGGAAAAATTAATGATGGAAAGAGTAGAAAAATGTTTTGTGTAATAAAAGATATTAATATTTGCTATCAAATGATACCTAACAAGAGTAGAAAAAGAACTTTATTTTTATATACACTGCTAACATTTGTGTATGAAGAAACATAACCTTCCAATGGGATTTGGACAGTTTGAGAGAGAAAATAATCTGTTATGTAGATATGAGAAATTTGATCTCTTTGTCAATAAGGAAGAGTGATGTCTCACTTGTGTGGGATAAAGAGGAATAAAAAGATCTTATATTCATAGTTTAAAAAACAGATAAATATGAGTGTAAAGAAATGCTTTCAAAAATACAAAAAGATGCCCTGAAGTCAGAAGGACCTGAGTTCAAATCTGGTCTCAGACACTTAACATTCCCTAGCTGTGTGACCCTGGGCAAGTCACTTAACCCCAATTGCCTCAGCAAAAAGCAAAAAAAAAAAAAAGATGGACAATGATGTTGAAGGTCTTGAAGAACAGCCAAGTTTCAAGATTTTTCACAGTATTTTACAAAATTACATTATTTAAACCTCATAATGAAGTAGTGAAATAGGTGCTATTTATTATCCCCATTTTACAGAGAAGGAAATGGAGGCAGAGAGAGCTTAAGTGACTTCCCAGCATCACAAAGCTAGTAAATATCAAAGGCTAGATCTGAACTAAAGAAGTTCTTCCTGATAAGTCCAGCATTTTCTCCAATGTGCCATGGATCATAGACCTATTTGAGTATTCAAATATACTTTATTTTTTTTTAACAAACCTGTCATAATCTGAAGCTTCATTATAGAGTCTGGAATGAAAAGCCTTTGTCTCAAGTTTTAAAGTTACAATGATGTGATTTGTTCTCTTTCCCTGTTAGGAAGAAGCCCAGATGGTTATTATTAGGTCATCCTGTTGTATAGAGGGATGGTGATTACAGAACTCTTTTGTTTATCCCACCTCAGTGCATCTTTAAAAAACCTTTGAGATATTGATTAACTTATCTTTAGACTGGGACCTGGTCTTCCAAGTGCATTCCATCTGGCTCCTTGATTTCCCTTCCCTCAAATTCCCACCTTTACTTCCCTGACTTCTCTGAGAAACCTCCAAGGATGTATTTCCCCTATAAAAAGACCTATTTATGAGAAAATCTTTGCTAAGTTATTTTCAGAATTAAGCTCACTCTCTCTCCCTCATTGTGCCTTCCCTTCAAAGGCACCTTTCTCTTTACTCTAGCTAACTCTGGTTAGTCTAACTATATGCTCTCCCAACTCTATTTCATATTTGACCATTTATTTTTGTCTGTAATCTCTTGCCCTAAATAAACCTGTCTTTTACCAAAGAGAATGGCCATTGTGGATTTGTCATGTGTTTATTTCAAACTAGGTATTTGCTACTCCAACTTCACCAAAAGGAGACAAATTCCCCTGTTTTGGGGGTAATGTCCAGAAAGTATTATCTCAGAAGCAAATTCTAGGGATTCTCATGTTCGATGTTTCCTTGGCTCCTTCTTTCATGGTCTTTTTAAATTTCTCACTTCCTTGCTCCCCTGGGGTTGAGTCTCATTTGATAAATTGCCATCCATAGACTTATTGGCATTCTTTCAATGCCATTTCCCCAACAAAAATATATTACGGACATAGAGCCAGGCCCTGGAAGACATTATGTAGTATATTTTGCCAGACTGAGCTAGGATTTTAGGAACTTTTCTTATGCTGGCAAGTTCTCTTTGCTTTTGTTCTTTAGTTGTGCTATCCTGGCCAAATTACTTGATCTTTATAAGCCCTTAGTTTCCTCATTTGTATAATAAACATATTTCCTTTTTCTGCGTCTTTAACATAGATATAATATTACCTACCTCACAGAGTCATATTTTTAAAAGCACTATATAAATCTTGAAATGTCTTTTAAAAATCAATTATTCCTTGGTTTCTTGTAGCTTGGTTGTCCAGAACTTAATTTCAAGGTTTGTTTTCCATTTTTAATTTAGATTTTTATGTGACATTTTATAAAATGACAATTAAATGTGTCATTATAGGACTACACATAAGATAAGAAATTTCATTTAAATGCTAAATAGTTATTTTATCAGTTGCAATGGTGTTAAGACAATCTCTATTTCCATAGTGATCTATTTCCTTCACATAAGTGTAGAGAATAATGGAGACTCTTTTTTCTTAGTATTCAAATTCTTTTTTCAAATTCTTCAAAGACACTTATCAGAAAATAGCCCAAGAGAAATCACTACTAAAGTTAGGGCACTAATCATGAACATTCCTTCACCCTTACGTGATTATAAATACACATAACAGACAGGATGAATCAAAACACTCATGTTTTCAAATAACTTCAAAGAGCTCTTTTAAAGAGCTCTTCTTGCAGGATTTTGAAGACAGAGTCTTTGAATGTCTTCAGATTTTTTAAATACCCTCTTCCTATGGGACTTTAAGATTTGCAAAGCACTTTACAAATATTGTCTCATTTGAGCACCATAAAAACTCTGGGAAATAAGCACTATTGTTATTCTTATTTAAATTAAATTATGGAGTGACCATTTAAAGACATGAACAAGAGTTATTGTAGGATAAGAAAACATAGATGGAGTATTAACTCTGCTGTTTGAAAGAATAGCTACATTGATGATATCACCAGTATGAGTCAAATATAATCTAAGGGGAAATGGATGGATAGGAATATAGAAAACAAATCATTAGGAAAGTGCTTCCATCACTTCTTATAGGTTCTATGAATAATAATGAGCTTTCCTATCATCTCACTATAAAATAAGTGAAATCTAAACATGAAAATTATTCATTGTAATCTCTGTAGTAATATCCTTTGAAATATGCCTTTGATGTATTCATACTGACCAATTTTCTTTTCCACAGTTATAGTCATTACTGTCAAAATTGGTACTCGGGTTTAAAAAATTGTGTTTGTATCTATATTTATATATGTAATCATTGAAGTATTTTATAGAATATATACTCAAACGGGTATTGAAATATATCTTACTCTACAGGGAGGTAGAAAGCAAATGAGATGGGGGAGGAAGGTAAGGTGATATAAGGGTGGGCAGATTGGGGAAGGAGATAGAAGCAAAACATTTTTGAAAAGGAATAGGGTGAAAGAAGAGAATAAACAGAGGAGAAATATAGTTAACAAGAGTAATTGTTTAAAAAAAACAATTAAAATCAAGTTTCCCTGAAAAGACCTCATTTCTCAAACATAGAGAACAGAGTCAAATTTCTAAAAATAAGAGCCATTCCCCAAATGACAAATGATCAAAAGATATAAAGAGTTTTTAGATGAAGCGATTACAGAGATTTATAGCTATATGAAAAATATTCAAACTCACTATTGATTGGAGAAATGCAAATTAAAACAATTCTGAAGTATCATCATGTACTTGTTAGATTGGTTAATACAACAGAAAAGGAAAATTACAAACGTTGAAGGGGATATGGGAGAAATAAGACATTAATGTGTTGTTGATAGATTTGTGATCTGATTCAATTATTCTATAAGCAATTTGGAAATATGTTCAAGGACTACAAAACCATGCATGCAATACCACTAATAGGTCCATATCCCAAAAGAGACAAAAAAAGGGAAAAGGAATTATATGTACAAAAAAAATAGTTATAGCTGCTTTTTTCTGGAGCCAAAGAACTGGAGCTGCTCTTTTCTGGAGGCAAAGAAGTAGAAACTGAGAGGATGCTCATTAATTGAGGAATGGCTATATTAATTGTGGTATGTGATTATGATGGAATACTATTGTGCTAAAGGAAATGATGAACTGTATGCTCTCAGAAAAATCTGGAAAGACTTCCACGGACTGATGCAAAGTGAAATGTATTGTATAGAAAGTAATAATAATATTGTAAGATGATCAGCTGTGAATGACCTAAATATTCTCAGATCATACAATGACAAGAAAACTCTGAGGGTCTTAGGATGAAGAAAGAACTGATGGTGTCTGAATGCAGATTTAGCATACTTTTTTCTTGAGGTTTTTTTTTTGGGGGGGTCTGGTTTTCTTTCACAACTTGACCATTATGGAAATGTTTTGCATGACCACATGTATATATAACCTATATTGATTTGCTTTCATTCTTAGTGGGGATGAGAAAGGAGGAAGGGAGATAATCTGGAACTCAAAGTTTTAAAAACAAATATTACAAATTGTTTTTTACATGTAATTGCAAAAAATATAATACTAAATAAATAAAAATGAAGAAAAAAGAATAATGAAAAAAATTGTTGAAGTAGTTTGTTAAATGTTTCCAGTGAGCTGATTAAAAAAATAATTTGTTTAAACAAGAAAATTATTATTTTTTTCCACAAAGGAAATAGGGTTCTATATATTGTAAAAATCAGTAAATAAATAGGATTTTTTACTTTTCAAAATGTGCAAGGTATGCTTTAAATTGGTTCTAACATAAAAAAAAATCATTGTTTGATCTGGTTAAAAAAATAATCAAGAAAAAATTTCTGAATAAAGAACAAGTGTAAAGAATCACCTGCAAAAGCATTACAGTATGGTAGTGTAGACATATATGCGCACATAAAACATGGAGAACAATGTTCTAGATCCATTTCTGCAACTTACTCTGTGACTTTGGATCAGATACTTTATCATCTCAATCATGAGGATTTTTCCTCATCTGTAAAATGAAGGGATTGGACCAAATCATTTTTGAGATTTTTATTTGTTCTGAAATGCTATAACTTAACAGAGTTACAATGAGGAATGCAAATATCACAGACCATATTGTTTACATGTTCTCTCTCCTAATTAGAATGTAAACAGCTTGAGGACAGGGACTTTTTTCTTGTCCTTTCTATATCCAGTACTTTTTACAGTACCTGGTACAACTAAGTACTTATTAAATAATATTGATTGGTTGAGTATATCTCACTTTATTTAAAGAAATTATTGTTAATTATTCTTATTAACTAGTAATTAAGTTCTTTCTACCTATTGAAACACTAGAAATACCCTTTAAATTTGGCACTATGGGTAAAGTTCATAAGTTCTATTTTAGCTATAGTACATTCTTGAATTGCTGAATTATAAAGTCAGTGGGGAAAAAACCAAAATGATCCTAAAAAACACACAAAACTATATCACGCTGCCCCTTCTGTTCCACTTTTATTTAGAAGTTTTTTGTGTGTTATTTTCTATTTGAAGATCTTTTATTTTAATCCACTCTACTTCAAAGATAAATGGATTGACTTACTATGAGATAATCCTGAGAAGGATCATATTACCTTAGTAAGCAATATTTAAGTCAACAATCGAGGCTTATTTGACAACTAAAGAATCATCACTAAGAAGTCTCGTTATTTTAAATGGAAAATCATACTAGGGAATCTAACTTTTGGAAATAGAGACAAGTCTTTGTTATGGTTATACGTCTGGTCTTGATGCTTTTGGGGAAAGACTAGAAAACAAATTATTGCAGGTTTTAAAAAAAATTATAAGAAAATAGGATAATTAGGAAATCATTATCATTTCTATACTTGCTAAAGAAGGTGATAGCTAATCAAGAGAGGTTTGCAACAAACTAAATTCTTTGAGTAACTAGAGATAGCCATCTCCCAATTATATGCTACTATTTATAAATTAGACCAAGCAATAGCATGAATGCCAATCCATCATGACTATAGAAAAGCAAAAATGAGTAACTCAAGACAGAAGGACAACATTACCATTTTGATACACTATAGAAAACACACAAATTTGGGCAAAATTCCCATGAAGATAGATAGATATCAAAAGTTAGAAGGATGAGTTTTACATACTCATCTTTAAATTGGAAAATATAAGCATACTAGATAAATCTATAGATATGTTTGCTAGGAAACTTCTCAAAAGAGTTGCCTCAAATATTAAGAATTCTAGAAATAGAAAAAAATAGTGTGTAGAACTAAATAGCTTCAAGCAATATTGTTTGACATTTTGTTGGCTGATAAGTAACTACATGGAGGGATAAAATGCTCACCCAGGACATTTATTTGTCATAGAATCTTTGACAAGTGAAATTTCCCATTAGGCTATAAATAAAAACAGCTGTGAAAACTTCAACTTATATAAAGTGAACATAGGCCGAGTTTGGAAATGGAAAAACAATAATTTGGAAAATTTCACCTCAACATGTTAAGAAACATTAGAGACAACCTAATGAATTTTATACTGATCATGTTTTTTTTTTTTTCTGAAATGTGAACCAGGACTTTGGGCTTTCATCCTCAAAACTGTTTTTGTTGTGAATAATCTCCTACTGTTCAAATAAAAGACTAGAAAGAGTAAAGCGAATTTGTTTCATCCATAATGAGCTGTTATACTTTAGAGAGATTTGAGGCGTTTTGAAGTGTGATCACAAGTTGAGTTTAATGAAAAGTACCTCATATCTCCTGTAAAGTCAAGATTTTTTAAAGTAGGCCATATTTATAATAATATAACTATGTACTCTTTACTCACCTAGCATTATCCCTTCTGTCTAGTTATCATAAATACTTTACATATATATATATATGATTATATATATATAGTTATATGTAGAAGACCTTTTATCATTCAAATAGAAACAGAAAGACAAAAAAATTTGGCAAAGCCTGGGAAGAAATAGATGTAGAAGATAATGTAGAAAGAAAGCAAACCAATAGTGAGTTTCCAAATAAGGATAAGTAAAAGCTAGAACAGAACATTCAGAGCTGGAAAAAATACTTCAGAGGTCATATAACCCAATTTCTTAATTTTATAGATGAGGAAACTGAGTGCCAAAGAGAATAAATGGCTTGTCCCAGTTCACACAGATCATGAGTAGCAGAGCCAGGTTTTGAAACTAGGTCCTCTGAGGTCATATAAAGATACTTTTGATTTTTTTTTCTGATTTAAGTTCATTCTTAGAATAAGAAAATATTATTTCTGGAAAGAACCTTAAAGATCATCTAATCCATCTTCCTAAAGGCCAGAATGGTGAAATTACTTGTTTATATAGTTAGTGAACAAACTAGGCCTATTCTGTTAGGATTTATTTCCTCTACTAGTATACGGTTCAAGGATAATTTTATCTTTGGGTTTCTGTATTCAAGTATAACTGAATTTATGAAAAAGTGGTAGGCAGATTCCTATATTTAAAAAAAAAACAAACTCCAGGGAAGTTAGATGGCACAAAAGGGGCAGCTAGGTGGTGCAGTAGATAGAGCACCAGCTCTGAAGTCAGGAGGACCTGAGTTCAAATCTGGTCTCAGACACTTAACACTTCCTGGCTTTGTGACCCTGGGCAAGTCACTTAACCCCAATTGCCTCAACAAAAAGGAAAAAAAAAATAAAACTCCTAATACTTGCAAGATGATGATCTAATCAACTGAAGCTATGGTCTGGTCCCAGTGACAGACCATGGTGACCCTAAGCAGTTTGGAATTACTAGATGGGGACTCAGAGTGTGTGTGTGGGGGAATTGTTAATACTGAAAAGATTGGAGGAAAAGAAAAAGGAGGGATGAGGGCAAGGACATTCAAGAAAAAATACATACTCCTCAATTTTTCCTAATTACAATAGTACTAAACTGCTCCTTTCAGGAAATTCTCCTGCCCAGGTTACTGGTAGGGTTTGGTGTATATTCAATGTTCTCTAATCATTATTTTACTAGCGTTCAAGCTTATAGGGTCACTTATAAACTCTGCCTACAAAAACTTCATGTATTACTTGCCAACTTCTGAATGCTTCATTGAAATCATTTCATTCACATCATTTCATTGCCTTTTCCAAGTCAACCAATTAATTTTAGATTTATAATTTATAGAGAATAAAGTCCAATAATTTATAGAGAATAAAGTCCAAATGATTGATTGGAACTTTTATGGATAGATATGTGCATATATATACATATATGGATATAACTACACATTTAGTTATACTTTTACTCTACACACATACACATCTAATATGTGTAGTTAAAACCAAGAGCCAAATTATGAAAAATTATGTAAAAGAAGACAAAACTAGGGAGAGGTCTGTCTATAATTTTCTGGGTCTACCAAAAAGGTAGATTAAAAAAAAACAATTCTAAAATTTGCTTAGTAAAGATAATTTGATTGTACAAACAACAGGAATCAATAATATCCATACCCTTAGTTGTACCACTGTTTGATTGGTTAGTTGTCTTTTTTGCACAAAGAGGAAATGGGATGATGGAGTGGGGAGGAAAATGAAGGGAACTGTAGGCACTCAATCCATTCCTTCAGTGCCCCCGGAGTTAATGTGATGTCCCTTCCCAACACTCGTCTGAAGCAGATGTAGAACTGAGGAGCCACTGTTAATTTCTTTTCCCCTTCATGAATCTAGTGATAGAGAAGGCCCAAGATACTATACACAGAGAATACTCCCCCATGTTACTTCTACCTAACCCTGGGGAGAAGAGGGGGTCTTCCTCTATCATTACTGTTCTGTTGAGATATCACCGAGGGATGCTAGATGTTGAGCTATCAATGGATAAGAGGGTAGAATAGGAGAATCCCTGTTGAAAAAGCTTCCTCTTCTGCTCCTACATCATTCAAAGGGAGGAAAATGATAAGAACCCAGAGATATGAAGTCTAAGGCACAGGAGAGGGAGAAACCAGCAAAGCAACATTTTTTCTGATTTCAACAAATTCCTATTTATGACAAGAAGGGCAACAATTGTGGTGTCTGTATAGTGATTGTATCAGGATGTTCCAAAAGTGAAGATATTTCATTGAAAAGAGGTGCTTCTAATCCCAGTAGCTCATATTCTGGGGTCTCCTAAGCAGAGGCATGCAAATACTCTCTACTTTTCTAGTGATTATAAATGGCCATTCATTGATGAAAGTAATTTTTGAGTATAAAAGTCACTGTGTTAGGCTTCATGGGGAGTACAAAGATGAATAAGACAGAGTTCCTGCTGGCAAAAGTCTATCAAAATCATCAAAATGGTATTTAGTGTCTGTTGAGCTTTTAAAAAAAAGTGATAAATTGCCCTCTTTGGCACTCCTTTCATGTGTTAGGAACTAATGGGGTCAGCAGCTGCCGGTTATATAAATAAACCATTTAGTTGAGAAAAGAAGCCGTCAATCACCTGACATTACCAATCACAGGTTTTTAGAAAAGATTAAAAGAAGGGTAATTATTAACCTGGTTTAGCCTAGAGAAGTTATCCCTACTGTGTCAAATCCTGGGTATTATTCACTACAATTTAATAGCATAATCTGACCTACTGAATATCATTTATATGTAAATATGCTTACATACACAGATTTTGATTGAGGAATTCTGATTAGTCTGTCTAAAGTAGGCCAACTTTGTTTTCTATCACCTTTACTCAAGCAATAATACAAGTCGTACTGTGAGACTAAACAATTTAGTTCAAATGGAAAATCATGAAATTAAGGAAGAGAAGGCAATTAAAAAAGCAGCAAGCAAGCTATAGTGGAGAAATAAAGTCCCTGGAATCTCAGAATTCTAGAACCTCAGTATTTAAAATGACCCCAGAGAATTTATCGAGTCCAGCTTATCACTAAATAGGAATCCTTATGATAGATGTGACAAGTAATTATTCAGACCTCACTTGAAGACTTCAAGTTAAAATAGCCTAACTTGGGGCAGTTAGGTGGCAAAGTGGATAAAACACCAGCCCTGAAGTCAGGAGGACCTGAGTTCAAAATTGACCTCAGACATTTAGCACTTCCTAGCTGTGGGACCCTGGGCAAGTCACTTAGTCCCAACTGCCTCAGGGAAAAAAAATAACCTAACTTGCTTCTGTATGGTATCAAGTGTTAGTTCAAGCCTAAAACTTTCTCTCAACAATTTCCATTCACTGGTCCCAATATTTCCCATTAGGACAAGATCTATAAGATAGTTCTTATAATCCCTCCCAAGTTCCTTTTTTCATGTTAAATATCTGCAATTCCTTTAAACAATTTTTATATAGAATGAACTAGAAACACTTCAACAAGCTGACTGCCCTGTTCTTCATTCATCTATTTTAAAAAATTTAATTTAATTTACTTTTTTGTTACATTTTAAGTCTCAAATTGTCTCTCCCTTCCCCCTCACTCTGTAATAGAGAAGGCCACCATTTAATAGATGCACACACATATGGGCATATATATTATACTCTCGTATATATGTGCATGTGTGTATGTGTATACTATACTACACATATTTCTACTTATTAGTTCTTTCTTTAGAGATGAATAGCATCTTCCTTCTGGAAGACAAGTTCAAATCTGGCCTCAGACATTTACTAACAGTGTGACTCTAGACAATTTACTTAACCTGATTTGCCTCAGTTCCTCATCTGTAAAATGAACCAGAGAAGAAAAAGGCAAATTACTCCAGTATTTTTGCCAAGAAAATTTCAAATGGGGCCACAAGATAGAACATGACTGAAAAATAACACAATAAAACCTTCTAGATATTGTGTTTTCAGTGTGGAATCATTTGAGACTCAGGAAGGTTAAATAATTTTACTATGGTCACAGACAGGTGCCAGAGATAAAATTTGAAGTTAGATCTGCTTAATTCCAAGTCCAGTAGTATCTAATATTCAATGTTGCCTCTTCTAAGTTGACATACTACTTTGGGAATATTAAAAAATTTATGAAATTACCAAATTATACCATCATTTAGCTTGACTGCCAAAAGTTTTGCCAAAATATAGGTATATTCTCTGTGGTATTCATGTGATTTATCTATCTGTCACAAAAGAAACGATGTTAACTTTGCACAAATTGCTTTTAAAAACAAAACAAAAATCTTTTACTGATGTCTTTTCAGCCTGTGTCACAGTCATTTGTGGATATTTTGTCATCCATCAATAAAGATGAATCATCCTCTTTACCCTAATTAGTAAATTAAAAACAGTTAAAGTCAGCTGGAAAATGAACATTTATCAGGTTTTTTTTTTCTTGTAGATACGATTTTTCTTGCACAGCAAGATAAGTGTGGAAATATGTATACATATATTTGATTTGTCAAGTATTTTAACATAATTAACATGTAGGGGATATCCTGCCATCTAGGGGAGTGTAGGGGACTGGGGGGGGAAATTTGTAACAGAAAGCTTTGTAAGGGTCAATGTTGAAGAATTACCCATACATATGTTTTGCAAATAAAAAGCTTTAATAAAGGAAAAAAATAAACATTTATCAGGTGCCTTCCATGTTCCAGATACTGTGTTAAGTGCAGGGTTATAACTGAAAAAGAAAAAAAGTCTCTGGCCTCATGTAGCTTCAAATTTAATGAAGAAGGAAGATAACACATAACAGAAAGCTGAAAAGGGAGGGAAGCTACTCAGCATGGACATGATAGAGAAATGCAAATGATTCAAATGTCCTTAAATTGGAGATGGAGGGGTCTTGGAAAAGCACGCTGCTCTGTGCTTCAATCAGATATGCCCATGGGCAGTGAAATGCTCAACCTCTGTAGGGGAAGGTATGTTTCATATATTCTCCAAGATCATCATTGGTTTTTAAGCTACTTAGAGTTGTACTTTCTTTTAGTGTTATTTTTATTGACCTTGTGATTTTCAACCAACCAAAGAATCAATCAATAAACTTTTATTAAGCACCTACTATGTGCTAGACATTATGCTAAATGCCAAGGATACAAAAAGAGACAAAGGATAGTTCCTACCCTCAGCTAGATGTTGCAGTGAATAGAACACTAGACTTTGAGTCAGAATTATAAAAATAATAGCATTTGGGGGAGGTTCAATGGAAGGATTTATTTCCAGAAACAGATCCACAAACCTGGTATGAACATCTCTTGGAGTTCTCTGAATAAAGTGGAACAAATTATTGAAATAATTACATTAGAATTATATTATTAAAAACCAATGACGTAAACCATTATTCTGGGGCTACTGACAACACTTATGAGGAGGTAATATATAATGAGTACCAGAAATACTTCAAAAACCTGAGGCAGAGTTTTGATGTGGAAGTAATGAAGGACTTCAATTATTTGGTTATTTTTTTATTAAGAATTTCAGTCTTCATGCTAAGTGAAATGAACAGAATTAGGAGATTATTGTAGACAGCAACAAGATTATATGATGATAATTTCTGATGGATGTGGCTCTTTTCAACAATGAGATAATTCAGGCAAGTTCCAACGATCTTGTGATGAAATAATCCATCTACATATCCAGAGAGAGGACTGTGGGAACTAAAGGTGAATTGCAACATAACATTTCCCTCTTCTTCTTGTGGTTTGCTTGAATTTTATTTTCTTTCTCATTTATCTTTAATTTTTGATCTGATTTTTCTTGTTCAGCAAGATAATTGTATAAATATGTATCCCTATATTGGATTTAGCATATATTTTATCATGCTTAACATATATTGGATTACATACCATTTAGAAGAGGCAGTGGGGGAAAAGGGAAGGGAAATTGGAACACAAGGTTTTTCAAGGGTCAATGTTGAAAAATTATCCTTGCATATGTTTTGAAAATAAAAACTTCAATAAAAAATTTTAAAAAGAATTTCAATCTTCAAAAATGAAGAACAACTATTTTGAATTGAGAAACTGATTCTGAAAGCTATTTTGAAAGAAGGAACTAAGTGTTGATGTGTAAGTGATGGAAACCTAAGACACAGGTGACCCTTACATTTTAGATTTCAAGATAAGCAAGAGAAATATGAGAATAGCCTGAAAGATGTGGAGGGCGGGGTAGGGGAGGGAGATGGCTTTACATGAATTTAGAGAGAAAAGGGTAGGATCTCATGGACTAAAATGTTACAAGAGTAGTAGAACAATGAGCTCAAAATTGCAAGGATCGTGAACAGCCAAACAATGATAGAAGATATGAAAAGTTTCTCTTATGTCTTTCCAGTAACCTGAAATGGGGTTGACATCCATCTTCTCTCTGAAAGCCTGAAGAGACTTGAATAGTGACTAGAAGACTGAAAATCAAAGCTATAAGGTCTCTTGGTTTCATTAATTCCATCCCACCAATGAGTTGTTTATCAATGTGATTTGAAACTAGGGTTATAGAACAAAAGAACTTTTTTTGAGTCACAACTACTCAACTCCTATTTTGCTTCTGCTTTCTCTACCAAGGTGATCAGTCTTTGACTAAGATAGATAAAAATGGAGAATAGGGAATTAAATTCCAATATAGCTTCCCTAAATGTCTCCAAGTTACCAGGGATAGATTAATTTTGTTGAATAGTACTGAAAGTACTGAAAGAATGTACTGAATGTACTGAATTGCTAGTCAATCAATTATCTTGGAAAATTAAGGATAATGAGACAAGTGCCAATATAAATTGTTTCCTGTCTTTTATTTTTAAAAATTAAAACTAAATACAAAATAAGAAAAAAAACCAAATAGAAAAAGAAAAAAAAAGATAGAAAAAGGGAAAATAAAATATCAGGGAGGATTCAAAATATATAACAATACATTTCTGTTTCAAAAAAACATAATAATAGAAGAGAGTATATTCATTATTGTCCATCTTTTCTTTGCTCCTAGAACTCTGCTGTGTACTTTGCACTTTATTCTTTCTCCCCATCTATCCCAAGTAGGCTACAGCTAAGCACAAACACATATATATATATACATATATGTGTGTATATATATATTACACACATTCACCCACATATATGCATATATATACATATATACATGTACATATACCCACACATACCTCCCACAATACAAATATCAATATACACACATACAAACACCTAAATGCATTCCTACACACACACACATACCCCTATTACTTGCCCTACTTTTTTCCCTAATAAATTCAACTTCTAATCCTTGTTACTACTTTAGTTTTCTCTTTAATTATCTTGCTATTACTTAATCTCTCCCCAACTATGGATCCTTCCCATATGTTCTCCCTTACTGTTTCCTTCTCTCTTTCTCCCATTCCCATTAATCTACCTTATCCCAGTCCTAGTTCTGTACACTCCCTCTGCCCTTATTTCTTTATAGATTTTGGAGGGTGCTATACCCTTCATGGCATATTGAGGTATGTGGGTGTATATGACATATGTGTATGACATATATATATATATGATTTATAATATATATGTATGTATTGATTTTTATTTAATCCATTCCCTATGTGAATGGGTTTTCAGAACTATCAACCCCCCTTCCCCTCCCAATGCCTCTGTGTAGGTTCTTCTCTGTACCTCATTTGTATAGAATCATTATTTTAATTTTTCCTATACCATTTTGCTTTTTCTAAATATATTCCTGAACAATTTTCCTAGACAATCAAATCATACTCAGCCCTGCATCAATCTTTCTTTTAAACCACTCAATTAGTGATATCTATCTTAGCCTGTGGTTTATATTTCAATATAAAAAGCATAAACAATTTGTTCTTGTTGACTCCCTTGAAATTAATCTTTGACATTGGCTCTTATATATTAAATTTTCTATTGAATTCAGGGTTAGTTGAAACAAAGTCCTGAAAATCTGCAAGTTTGTTGAATACCCATTTTTTAAATTCAATATTATGGTAAATTTTGGCATATACACTTTTAGCCACAGGCCTGGGTCTTTTGATTGTTGATATATTTTATTCCAGGACTAGTCTTATATTGTAGTTGGTGATAAATCTTGTACAATTTTAGTTGTAGCTTCAGTATATTTGAATTGGTATTTTGTTTGTTTCCTGTAAAATTTTCTCTTTAATCTTCAGATTTCGAAATTTAGTAATAACATTCCTATGTGTTTTTCCTGTAGGATCTCATTGAAATGATGATGGACATATTTTTTATATTTCTATTTTCCCCTCTTGTTCTATTAACCTAGGAAAATTTTTCTTTGAATATTTCCTGTATAATTTTGTCACGTTTTTTTTTTTTTTTTTTTGGTCAAAGCTTTCAGGTAGTACAATTATTCTGATGCTTTCCTTTTTTGATATGTTCTCTAGATTTGTTGTTTTTCTTATAAGATATTTCACATCTTTTCTATTTCTTTATTCTTTATATTTTGTTTTCTTATTTCTTGGTCTCTTGTAGCTTCACTGACTTCCCTTGTCCAATTCTAACTTTTAACGATTTATTTTCTTCAAATCTCCTCATCTAGTTGGCTAACTTTTTTTTCATAACTTTCTTGTTTTTCTTGGATGGTTTTTATGTTTTTTAAGTATTTCCTCAATCTCTCTCACTTGATTTTTAAAGTATTTTTCAAGTTCTTTTATAAATTCTTTTTGGGCAGATAGTCATTTAATATTATACTTTGGTGCAGTAGGAGCTTTTTTATTCCACTGTCCTCCTCTGAAGATGAACCTCAGTCTTCCCTATTCCCATAAGTTTCTGTAGTTGGGTTCTTTCTTATTTGCCTGCCTTATTTTTTTTTGTTTTGTTTTGTTAATGAGAACTATTAGAGTAAGCACCTCTAGTCCTGGGATGGGTGCCTCTGGCTTCACTTCAGCTCTTCCCTCTGATCTGGAACTCCAAATGAGAAACTCCACCCTCCTGCAAGTGCTAGCAGTCAGCAGTGTCCCTGACCATTGTTAATGCACTTACCGAGGTGGGCTGGTTCCTTCTCACCCAGAACTAGGTTGCTCTCAGTATTACAACTGGACCTGATTAGGTATTTCTAATCAACAGAGGTTCCCTCAGTCTTTCCAGACTTAAATCCCTGACTCCCCTTGATGTCCTGGAGATGAAAGTTGCTATGGTTGCAACTGAGGTTCAGCTTGCCTCAGACTCCCCACTTTCTGTCTCTGCTGAATTAGCCTGGAGGTGTTTACAATTTATACTGATTAAACTCCTGTCCTGGAGTCTTCAGTTCTCAGGTTGTCCTAGGAGGACCATTGTTCTGGCCAAAATCTTATTTGTTTTTCACTAGTCTGTGTTTGCTCTGAGGCATAATTTGGTTTTGTTTGAGGGAAAAATCTGGAGAACCTAGAATTTTCTCATCTACTCTGCCTTCTTTCCAGAATCCTTTACCCCAATATTAATTTTCAAATGAGAAAAGAAGATGGATTCTTCAAATTATAGGTGAGCAAGCTTTACTTTGCTTTTTCACAGAATTTTAGAATTCATAATGAAAGGGTGATTAAAAAGGAAATGGTTATTACAAAGATATACCATAGATCTATGCCAGCCAATTAAACTGGACAAAAATTTGTACAGCACCTACAAAATATAGGTAATAAAGCACCCTGGCTGTATGCTGACTTTATAAAGGAAAAAAAAAGACAGTCTTTGATCCCAGGGAACTTTTTTTTGGGGGGGATGAGAAAGAACATAGATACATTATATACTCAGATAAATTTATATATATATATATATATATATACATATATATATATATATATATATATATATATATATATATATATATAAAACATCAAAGTTAAGAGTGTGGCAGAAGCAGTGGGATACTTAGGTAATATCTCCTCTGGAAATAGACATTAAAGCCAAGCTCTGAAGGAAATTGAGACTGCAGAGAGTTGAAAAAAGAGAGAATTGCAAATATGGGGGACAGCCTGATCAAAAGCATGGAATTGTGAGATAAACTGTTGTATCTGATAACATAGAAGAAAATTTTGGCTGCAGCATTGAGTCTTTAAGGGAGAGTTGCATGTAATTACCCTGAGAAGATCATTTCAGGCTAGCCTCATTTCACTGTGGTAAGTTATTTTTTGTTTGGGTTTTTTTGGTACAACTTTCTTATTCTGAGAAGTTATGGAGATATCATTGATAAAATTAACATGGATATTTAGCAAAGTTTTTTTCAAAATCTCTCATGATGAAAATCTTGTAGATAATATGGAGAGATATAGATTAGAGTACATGTAAGCATCTTTGGGACTAGTTGGACAACAAAATCCAAAGACTGTGTATTAACAGAATGATGTTACCTTCTAGTTCTAACTTGACCCCATAATCTTTAAGCACAGTACCATTGTGCTCAGTTCTTGGCCCTTTCTTGGCTTATGCTTTATTAAGGACCTGAAGAAGCCCTCATGTACTTATTGGGAAAGTTAGGATGAAGATTCAAAACCTTTTAAAGCTCATCCATATAAATATAGAGTAAGGAAACATAATTAGATAACAATTCAGGTGAAAAAGACTGAGGAGTTTTGCTATTATTTGTCCTTTGTTCTCAGAGAGGATCATGAACCAGGGAGGTGATGCTGTGACATGGAAGTGAATTGGATTTGAATGAGGGAGGCCTGTACAAGGTCGCCTGTCTCATTTATCCCCTCCAGAACCCTCTGAGTCCAATGGACAGATATAGAACAGGATGACTGAAAATGGCCTTGGATGCAGTGGAAGACCTTGACCTTTTTAAACTAAGGTCTTCAACAGGTCTCAGTTTGACTTAGTCTGCAGTCATTCAGTGATCAAGGCTAGGAAGCAATTGAAGCAAGAATATTCTTCTTTACCAAGTCCCCCTTCCAAAAAGAATCTATATAAATCTAGGAGGGGAAGACCCTCAGGGTTTCTGGTCAAAGTAGAAATTATTGATATTTACTTTCAATCTGAGTCAATCAGGATCCACACAATGACCAAATGGAGCCTGGTTTAGGATCTATTGATATCCAATGAGAATCAGATTGGTTTGGGTTTAAGACCTGGTCCTTAAGAAAGAAAAATAGCCAATAAACCCCAAGGTATCTTGGGAGGGTTCAGAGATGCAAAAGAAAGGGGAAGAAAGCATCTGTAAGTAAAGGTATGATATATCATATGTGGACAGAGGGAAGAAAGGAAAAGAAGGAAGGAGCAAGGAAAGAAAGGAAAAAAATGAAAGAAAGGAAGAAGGAAGGAAGAAAAGAAGGAAGGAAAGAAGAAAAAAGAAAGAAAGAGAAGGAAGGAAGGAAAGAAGAAAAAAGAAAGAAAGAGAAGGAAGGAAAGAAGAAAAAAGAAAGAAAGAAAAGAAAAAAGGAAGGAAGAAAGGGAGAGAGGAAGAAAAGAAAGAAAGATGTTAAGAAAGGAAAAAGTCAATAGGCTATACCTGATATGAAAAGAATATATTCTTTATCCTTTAAAGTAAAGAAAAACTTATATTAAAAAATGTTTACTGATTTTAGGCTGCTTGCATTCAGCTTTAAAATGTATGCCCAACCTCTTTCATCTATCATATATTACAACTAGGTTTTAATTAGTGAGGATAGTGAATTCTCTGAAGTGGTTATATTATTTGAATTTGCACTATTTGAAGTTATAATTATATATAAAATATGGTAATTTGTTCCAGCCCAGTGGAAATATGCAGTGAAAATTCCAATAGTGTGACTACTTCATAGGACTCATTTCTTAGGTCAATTGAGATATTTAACTATACTTGGTTGTGAAGTAGAGATTTACAATACTTTGTTTTATTCCTCTGCTGGGATAAAGGAAATCAATATATTTCTTCTTTTAATTGTTCTAACCTGAGTCATATGTTGGGACTGTAATTGACAAGTTAGTTTGTTTGAAGACCTTATGACTTAAAACTCTCTATTACAACTAATATCCCTACCAAAATCAGAATTTATCTAAGGGTTGGTAGGTATTATGGGCTTTGTGTCAGTTTCTTTCTTGCTTTCTTACTTGGAGGAAAATTTATTTGGAATGTGGGACACATTGTCTAGAATTTATCTTTATTATTTGTTTCTATCAGTTTTTATCATAGGGACCATATGGTCCTCCTCACACTTATGGGCTAGGAATGACTGCTTCTTACTCTGTCTCAAAAATCTAAGTTTCATAGGAATTTAGATGACTTTTAAGGGGTGTGGTCCACAAAACAAATTTTGAGCAAGCCCAGATTTCCACTTTCTTAAGTCCTACAAAAAAATCATATGCTGTCTAGAAGTAAACAGTAGCCTCTCAACATATCTACATAGATTTTTTGGTCTCCCCTTAAATCTCTCAGCTAATTTTTCATTAGTTAAAAATTTCTTTTGTTCTCTTTTGGTGGTGTTTTTAAGAAGCTGGTTCCTTTTTAAAGGGGATCTTGATGTTAACATTAGTATGGGGCAGGGTTGCATTTTATATTACATTTCTTTTGTCCTTCTTTAGGTATGACAGGCTGTCAGTGCCAATCAAATGACTAATGCAGGCTATGATTCAAATCTATCCAAAGGGACTTCATTCTTACCTGATTCTGACATTTATAGATTTGTATAAGGTCATATTTCCCCTCTAGTCAAAAGTCACTATCACATTGCTTTTCCTATTAAACAAAATCAATCCCCCAAAGAATATGTGACCTAGTATAATTTTTCTATTGCCTATAAATTGCTATTCACTTCATGAGGAAGCAGAATAGAGAGAATTTATAGAGTCTGCTCAAAAAAGAAAAAAAAAATTAAAGTTCAGTAACTCTTTCCCAGACTTTAACAGAAATTCTGGGACTTAGTGAGGGTATCATAAGAATAAGACTGACCAATAATGCATGTAAGCCTTACAGGACTATCAATGAGGAGAAATAATGACCTTGTCCTGAGAGTTTACCATTTGCTTCTATGACTTTCTCCTACCAACTTAACAACTCTAGAGAACAAAAGGGTGTCCAATCAACCACCCAGAGAATCCAAAACCTCAGAGTTCTTGACAATTATTGGTTGATAACTAGATATTGTATAAACCATTAGAGATGAAAATTAGGAGACTAATGTCTACCTTAAACTACAGAGAAACCTCAGGCAAGGAGAAGAAAGCCATTGGATCAGCAAATTCAATTCAAGAGACAGACAGGGGCCTGAGGGAACTAGCTATTTAGACTATTAAGAATACTTTTGCCCTTTGATCTAAAGATCTTGGAACCCCAGTGGAGATAGTTTTTCCAAAGGAAATAAAAGACCTGTGTCTGAACCAGTGAGAGGGGCAAGACAGGTTGCTCCTTAAGAGAAAAAAAAAAACCTTTTCCTTTGGTTTTGTTTTTATTCCTAGAAAGCATGACTGCTAATCCTATACCTAAAACAAAGGCTTTTGCTTTATTAATAGAAATGTTTAAAAACAACAAAAAAAGAGGATTTCAAACTGAAGATCATGGCAAACTCCCTTTTCCTGAGAAAGGGAAAGTACTGTATATAGCCAAGGACTTTCAGCTGAAGCCAGAGTTTGGAAGAAAAGAAAAGCTACATAGACACTGTCTGGGGAACCATGAGTGATAGAGATCAGAGGAGACCACCTATGTCTATGGAAGCAATCTGATAGAGACAATCAATGGGCAAGCAATGTGTCAGCAATGTCACCCTAAGCCATCAGTAGCCCTGAGAATCATAAATAAGAATTGGTTCTCCACGTACTGTGCATGTTCTGACCAAACATGTTCCTCACATATTCATAAACCTTGGTCACATATATTCTCTATGTGTACCTCTCCAAATCTGTTTTGTAGATGAATATACTCTTTTCATGGCTGGTGCAGGTACTTGTGGAAAAGTGTGCCCCAGGTTTGTGGGAGAAGAGTTTTGTTGCTACTTTTTCTTATACTATGTCATTAAAGGTTTTTGCTTTGAACTAATTGTGTCTCTGACTCTTAAAGATGAATATAAGGGAAGAAAGCTTGGGCTATTCTGTGAGTGGATACAGACTCACAGATTATTTTACTCTATAGAACCTACTGGTAAGTTGAGTTGTAGCTTTAGATCCTATGTATATAAATCAAAAGGCCTTTATTACAACATATTTTAACTCACACAGAGTTTGAGACTAAAAATGAAATCTCTGGAACAGGAATGAGGAAAAATGAGAACAAATGAAAAATGCAGGAAGATCAGTAAGTTGGACAATGATCTTTAATGCATACCAAAGCCAGAAAAAGGAGGAAGGAGTAATGTTCAAGAAAGGTCACTTTTGGACCTGGTATATACCCTTATCTTAGAGCAGAGCTTCTTAAACTTTTTCCACTCATGATCCCTTTTTACCTGAAAAATTTTTACACCAAACAGTTGTATATAAGTATATACAATAGGTATACAAATCAAACATTTACTTATAATAAATCATAACTTCACAATTCCTATGTTCAATTATGTCTCCCCATATGAGGTCACTATGCACAATTTAAAAAGCTTTGCTTTTCAATAGCAAGATTATGAGATGATCAATTCTGATGGACATGGCTCTTTTTAACAATGAGATGATCAGGTCAGTTCCAATGGTCTTGTGATGGAAAGAGCCATCTGCATCCAGAGAGAGAACTATGAATATCACAACATAGTATTTTCACATTTTTTTGTTTTCTTTTCTTCTTTCTAATTTTTTCCCTTTTTGATCTGCTTTTTCTTGTACAGCATGATAATTGTGGAAATATGTATAGAAGAATTGCACATGTTTAACATATATTGGATTACTTGCAGTCTAGGGGAGGGAGTGAGAAGGGAGAAAAAAAACTTTAATAATAAAATAATATTAACAATGAACATTTTAAATTCTACTTAAAAAGAAGTGTTAGAGATTGCCTTAGATTCCACCTAGACTACTGGATGGAGTATAATCACCTTCACTCTGAGGAAGTCCCCTGGATTTTTGTAGGAATAAAGAAGATTCTTTGTTAAGAGAGGCTAGCTGGTTTTCATCCTTGATCCTGGATCTCCAGTTTAAAAGATGAGTCCTTTTACCAACTGAACAACTGAATTAAGATAAGCATGGGGATGCTTTACATGAATTGGTGAATATCAAAGTAAGCAGAAGCAGGAAAACATTATAGTCATTGTATATTATTTTCCAGGTTCTGTTTAATTCACTCTGCAGCAAATCATAAAATAATCTACTCATGTTTTTCAGATTTCATCATGTCCATAGTTTCTTTTGGTATATACCATTGCATTCACGTTTCATAATTTATCCATTTTCCAAATCAATTGTCATCTTGAGTTCTTTGTTTTTATAAAAAGTGCTATCATGACTCAAGTAAATAATCTGAACTGAAGTCAGAAAGATAATTTTGATTGTAAGTAGAATTACTTATGAAATATACTTTTCTTTCCTTTATTTAAAAGTTTTATCTGTAAGTAAAAGTTTCAGTATCATGTGCTATCAACAGCAGTTTTTAGGATATACCCAATGACTTAAGTGTTCTGACTTGCTCTGTAGCTCACTAGGTTTTTCAGTTTCAATTGAGAAGGGAGTCAATCTGACTAAGTGAAAGTGGATTCTTCTGAATCAAGATGCCTAAACAGGCAACTCCCTGACAAATTCTTCACTCAATCCCCAACAAAAGATATTCTCCATTCCCATTCTATTTTTCTTTTATTTCAAATTGCTTGGCTACTATAACTTTTTCAAAAATCTTAATTTAAACCAGTTCCTTTAGAATAGATTTGAATATTATTTTCAATCTTTGACATTCCCCCTTTTATTATTTGAGGCACTCCTGCTCCAATTTTTCTTTAGGGCATATTATGAAATGAAGTTTATAAATTCTTAAGAGACATAACTGTGCTTCAAAATTGAAAATACTTTATTTTCATTTTCATGTCAAGCTCAAATTCACTTTTCCTGTCAGAAAGTGAAGTATTCAGTTTGTTCCTTCACTCATTTGCCTTTTAAAAACAGGGCCATATTCCAAAATGTTTCCACTTTAAGACATACCCTTGACCACCATTCAATGGTTACAAAAAAGGCTGGAGGCAAGTGAGACTGAGAGAAAATAGTATGTCAATAAAGACTTGACAAACTGAGTTCACTTTGATACTTCACCCAAGAGGAATTTTATAGGCCAAATGCTAATAAAATTGGTAACTGCCTATCTAACCTAGTATAATGGAAAGAGTTTTGTATTTTAAATCAGAAGATATGCAGTTTTGGAAATTATATTATCCAGTCCAGATTCTTTATCTGTGATCTATTGATCTCTGGGTCACAACCTTTTTTTCTTAGGAAGAATGGAACCATTCACTCAAATTCAATCTCTGCCCCCTCCCTAGAGGATTTCAATTTGCAAATTGATTTTAAATTGTTCAATTCCCACAATTGATAGTTTCAATTGACTTCTACCCAACAAATAAGTAAAATCATAACTTGAAGTTCACCATTACCCTGCCATTTCCATGCCTTTAAATCTGGTCAGTCATAATCTTTTGCCTTTCCATCTCTCCCTCTCTCTGACACCTCCTAAATCCAATCTTGTTCTCATCTCTCTTCAAAGTCTAAAGTGTCTGTCTGACTGATTAGTTAAATTAGTATAAAGATTGACATTAGGTGAAAAGGACAATTTGGTTAGACTTTAAAGTTCATAAAGAGAAGCAAAGTGAAATAAATCTGGAGAGAAAGGTGGGATTTAGGTTGCAAAGATTCTTAAATATCACACCAAAGAATTTATATAGACAAAAGTCTTATAGGCAATTGGAATGTACTGCAGGTTTTCAGGTAGGGGCATAATGACACAGTCAGATTTACACTCAAAAAGATGATTTGGACAATTGCTTCATGAATGTGTTGGGAAGGCAGAAAGCCCTATTCAAAAGTAATCTTAATAGACTAGGTTTAGAAGCAATGAGAGCCTCATAAAGGATGGTACCAAAAACAAATTAGAAGAACAAGGCATAATTTGCCTATCAGATCTTTGGAGAATGAGAGAATTTATGACTAAAGATGAACTAGAGAACATTATGAAAGGCAAAATAGACAACTGATTATATTATATTAAAAAGGTTTTGCACAAACAAAACCAACAGAAACAAGAGTAAAATAGAAGTACAAAGCTGGGAAAAAATCTTTACAGCCAGTATTTTCGGTAAAGGTCTCAATTCTAAAATATATAAAGAAATGGGTCAAATTTATAAGAATACAAGCCATTCCTCAATTGATAAATGGTCAAAGGATATGAACCGTTTTTAGATGATGAAAGTAAATCCATCTATAGTTATATGAAAAAATATTATAAATCACTTTTGATTAGAGAAATGCAAATTAAAAAAAAAACTCTGAGGTATTGCCTCACACATTTCAGACTGACTTAGGTGACAGGAAAAGATAGTGATAAATGTTGGAGAGTAGGTAGGAAAACTGGGACACCGATGCATTGTTAGTGGAGTTGTAAAATGATCCAACCATTCTGGAGAGCAATCTAATACTATGCCTAAAGAGTTATAAAACGGTGCATACCCTTTGACCCTGCAGTGCCATTACTAGATCTGTATCTTATGGCAATCATAAAGGAGGGAAAAGGACCCACATGTGCAAAAATGTTTATAGCAGCTCTTTTTGTGGTAGCAAAGAGTTGGAAAATAAGTAGATGTCCATCAGTTGGGGAATGGCTGAACAAGTTATGGTATATGAAGGTAATGGAAAATAATTGCTCTTTAAAAAATGAAAGACAAGCTGATTTTAGAAAGACCTGGAAAGATTTGTTTGAATTGATGCTAAGGAAAACAAGCAGAACCAGGAATACATTGTATATAATAACAGCAAGAATGTGTGATGATCAACTATGAAAGACCTGTTTTTTTTCAGTGGTTCAGGGATCCAAGGCAATTCCAATAAACTTTGGACAGAAAATGCCATCTGCATCCAGAAATAGAACTAACAAGACTGGATGTAAATCAACACATGCTATGTTCACTTCTTTTTTTTTTTATCTCTCCCATGGTTTTTCCCTTTTGCTCTGATTTTTTTCTCCCAACATAATTCATAAAGCAATGTGTATTAAAATGAATAAATTTATTAGAAAAAATAAAATAAAATAATCCAAAAAAGGAAAAAAAGAAGTGATGAGAGTTTGAGCAATAGCTATATTAATAGAAAGGAGATGATTTGTAGAAGTGAGACAGAGAGACATGGAAAACTAATAATCTGAGTGCTGAAAAAAGAGACAAAGATGACTTCAAGATTTTGAGCCTGAGTATCTAAAAAGATTATTTTTGCACCAACAGAAATGGGCAATTTTGGAAGAGGAGCAAATTTAGGGGTAAAGATGATAAATGCTGTTTTGGATGCATTGAGTTTGAGCTGATAGCAGGAATCCTGGTGGAAATGTCTAGCAGGCAAATGAGATTCTTCTGGGGCTCAGAGGAACAAAAGGGAGAAATCTAGATTTTGGAGTCATTTATAGAGAGCTAATAATTGAATCTTTGGAATCATATTTGATCACCAATGGAAAATATATATATAGAGAGAGAAAAAGAGGGCTTAAGGACACAGCTTTGGGGGACATTCAGATGTGAGGAGGTAGATAGAAGAAAAATAATAGCACATGAAGGAAATTAAGAAAAGTCAATCAGATTGGTAGGAGGATAATCAAAGAATGTAGTAGCATTATGAAATCAAGGTGTTCCAGATTATTTCAGAAGAGACAGTGGTCAGGACAATTAAGTGTTTTATAAAGATGAATGAGTACTAAGAAAAGGTCATTGGATTTAGCAATTAAAACATTTCTGATAATATTAGAATGAGTAATTTAATAGGATCATATAAATAGGGAACAAGTGAAAATAAAGAATGATTGCTTTAAAAAAAAAGAAATCTGTCAGTGAAAAGTAAAGAGACATAGGTTAATAGCTTGAATGAATGTCAAAATCAAAGTAAAAGTTGTTTTATTAGAGGAGAGATCTGAACATGTTTGTAGCATGGAGGAGGATCCAGAAGACAGGATGAGAATTAAGAGAGGTATGTGTGTAGGGGTGATCAAAAACTAAGCTCCTGGAGGATATGGGAGAGGAAGGTATCAAAAACAAAAGTTCAGGGGTTAGTCTTGGCAAGCAAAAGAGCCATCTTATCATTTAAGACTGAAGCAGAAAAACAGATAAGAAATATATAGAATTTAAGGTATGGAGAGTGGGAGATGAAAGATCTCAGTAATGAGGGCTTCACTTTTTTAGGAAAGTAGAAGGTAAAGTCATATATAGACAGACTAGTGTGGGAGTGAAATGGAATTTCGGTTGAAGAGAGGGCAGCTTGGAATATCTACTATAAGAAAAGTGATAAAAGTGATGAAAAAGAGGATTCTATGTATCAGTGCAAGTCCAATTAAAGGTAAATAGCAATAATTTGCAGTGAGCTCTATAAAATTAATTTTTTTACTTCATTTAGCATATATAGATGCTTGGAATTAAGTCTAGAGAAGGTAAAAGGTCCATTCCATACAGGGCCAAAAGCAGATCATAACATCTTATTGAACTAGCTAAGGGAAATTTTCAAGTTTGAGAATGGAGTAATTTTACTATGGACCAGACTAGAGATAACAGATTGGGAAAACTGTTTGTTGCCCCTTATTCTCAAAGAGGACCAATGATATCAGAAAAGTGATGTCTTGACTTGCAAGTAAATTAAATTTAAGTGAGACATGACTGTGCAAAGTTATCATCCTTTCTCTTTCTGGAGTCATCGGGACCCAGATATAGATATCTGACAAGATATAGATCAGAACAACTTGAGATGTCCCTAGCTACAGTAGGAGACCTTGGCATTTCTAAGCTAAGGTCTTTCCCAAATCTGTTTGTCTAAAGTAACATTCAGTGACTAAGGCTAGGTAAGAAATGAGATTTTAAAAAATGTCCTCTTTTACCTACTTAAAAATATCAGTCTGGAAGGGAAAGACCCTCAGGGTTTCTATGCAGAACATTTTCTGTCATTCTGGGATATCAAAATTCATTACCAAATGAAGTTTGGGCTAGTACCTATTGTTGGTCAATCAATGAGAGTCAGAATGATTTAGCTTTAAGGAATGGTCAAGTAGCTCCATTTGAATCCCAATGGGTTTTATCAAAGTCTGATTATTCACTGCTACATTTCAAGAAATCCTAAATGAAACTTCTTAAGGCAAAAGATTGGTCCAGTTAAAAAAAAAATAAGACATTCTAAATAAGTAGAGAGGAGAAAAAAATCTAGCCTATAAACCTTAATATATCTTTCAGTGATCAATATTTATATTCTTTTGGGCAGAGCACCCATGATTCTCTCTGTGGACAGAGAGAGAGGAAGAAGAGGAGGTAAAGGAAGGAGCAGAGTGAAGAAAAGAATAGATGTGTGTATGTTTCCTTGCTTATCAATATAGAAGTATTTATGTGATAATATTCACATCTTATCATCCCAGGCCAGGGTTGGTTTTAGAGAGGGTTGATTTAATTATTTAGTAAAATTGGAGATTTTCTTTTTAAAATCAAGAGAAAAAGTTGTTCCTCTAGGAAATCCCACCACTACTATGATAAATATTTTTGATTTATTGGAGTTTCACCATCAATTAATATAGATGTGGGAGTATTTCTACTATGAATGCACTAACACCTAAAAGATACAACTTCTCTGGAGTTTTACAGTTGCTAATAAATTCTGCTACCAGAAAGATCTCTGCTATAGAAAGTACTAAAAATATGTCTCAATTACTTTTTCTTTGCTTATAAAACTGATGCTAATTTGTCATAGCATTCTATACCTTTGTTCTTAATAAAAGCAAGTTATGGTCATTCAGTGATAGATTTGCCTGTCCTTCCCTATACCTATCCTCATTCTTCTTTATCAAACATGAAATCTTTAGGAATTACATCTAAAGGATTTTAAAACTAATATATTTGAGTTTTAAGGTTTCTGCCAGGAAAACTTCATAAACAAAATATATTTCACTTCTGGTATTATCCTTCCATTAAGGTGTCAATTTTTAATTATTTCATCTATCATATTCTTTGCAGAACAGAATGTCTGGCTCCTATTTTAATCTATGTTATATTTAGAGAAGCTAAAGAGAAAAAATATGGGAAGTGCTAAAAAAAAGTCACCTTCAATTAGGTAAATGGTTATTTTATTCTTCTTGGATATGCCAAAATATTCAAATTGCATATAAATGCATCAAATATTTGGAGCAGTGGGATTAGCTTTGTTTATGTACCATTTCAACTATAGAAATATGTTGATAAGTTCATTAATATTTCAGCAGTGGCTTAAGATGTTTCTATTTTTACAAACCAAGGTTTACTCCAACTTAGGGTCCATTAACTTTAAATATATATATATATATATATATATATATCTGTATCTCAATATAGTTAGTTTCTCTAGTATTCCTATGTATTTTACTTTTTGCAGTTAAAAACTTTTTCTCTGAGAAGGAAACCACAGGTTTCACCAGATTATAAAGAGGTTCATGATACAAAAGACTCTTGGAGCATTCTTTTATTATTTAGAGAAGTTAAAGGCTTGTTAAAATTAAGAAAAAAGTTATTCACTTAGTCATGATATCATTATCCTGAAATGCACTAGAACCTTTGATCATGCTTATCACAAGAAAGTTGGCTTTTATAAGCTTGAACCAGACATGTAATTTGTCATTGCTCAATTGACAACTACACTGGAATTGTACTCACATTCTTCACTTGAGGACTTAACTCTCTATAAGAAATGTTGATTGTTAGGTTTCCATAAACATTGCAAAGAAGGTCATCCTGTTAAGATACCTCAAGCTAATCATTTTGTAAGTCAAGGAATAGCCTAATTACAAAGTTTCTGTCAAGAGAATTCAGGCCTAAACTTGGCTAAAACTGGCCAGAGTCAAGAATAGAACACAGGCTTTTAACAACTACACATATTTAATGAACTTTATGCATATTAATTGATATAACTTGAGGGTGGGAGTAAATGCCATTTTTGAACATGGGATGTATGACCAGGGAGGGGGAACATGTCTAGGAGCAGAATGTCAGAAATGGATGAGGAAGACTGTAAATCAGAAGGATCCAGGCCAACCAGAACTCTGAAGGGAGGAGTAGGACCATGATCAAATTTTGGCATCTTTGTTCTTAGTACGATCTCATTACTACTCATTCAGGAAGAGTTTTTAAGGGACCATCTAAAGATGTGAAGATCAGATTTTTTTGTCTCTATTCAAATAGGCCTAAAACCAGTGAAGAGAGTAATTAAATTATTTCCCCACCTATACTCTTTTACCAAATCATAGATCTGAGCTTTAGCAGATAATATATTATTTCTCTACTAATCATTGCTCTAGGGTCCCTAAAAAGTTTACTTAACAAAGCAAAAGTCAGAGATGGGACTTTTCTTGATCAGAAGGGAAAAGCTAGTAAGTCAAATTTGCTAATATGCCTACAAATTGGGCATGATGATCATTTGAAATGTGCTCCTGGGATCTTATTTAGCAATGGAAAATATTTTCAATAAATTTCATTTTGATACATAACTTTTGGGCATCTCTACCTCTTTCCCTCATACTCTATTCCCTTGCTAATATATGTGCACTAATTTGTCAAAGAATTAAATTTTGAATGTAACTCACTAATTCAAAGAGTAAAATGAATAGGACAACTTGATAAATTTTCCTTTAAAATTTTTAGAAAAATCCTAGATACTGAAAGAACTCACATCAATTCATATTGAATTTTGTGAGAATATTTCATCACCAGAGGTTTTCTAGTACAAGATCTTCTAAATTTTGTTAGCTAAGTGACATAGTGTATAAAGCACTAAGCCTACAGTCAGAAAGATTTATTTCAAATTCAACCTCAGACACTAGCTAAGTGATCTTGGGTAAGTCACTTATCCATTGTTTCATCATCTATAAAATGGAAATGTTAAGCATCAAATGAAATTGTGTGTGTGTGTATGTGTGTACTTCTTCAGTCATTTTTCACTTGTATCTGATTTTTTTGTGATCCCATTTGGAGTTTTCTTAGCAGAAGTATACAGTTTGCCATTTCCTTCTCCAGTTCACTTTACAGATGAGGAAACTGAGGCAAACAGGATAGTGTGACTTGCTCAAGGTCACACAGCTAGCGAGTATCTATGAGGCCAGAAAATTAGTCTTCCTGACTCCAGGCTCTGCACTCTCTCCTTGGGCCACTATCTGCTCCATATGTGTATGTAAACACATATAAATATGTATGTATATGCATATGTATATGCATATTTGCACACAGGTATATGAGATAATATTTGCAAACTTCTTTATAAACTTTATAAATTTTAAAGTAACATATAAACATCAACAATTATTACCATGATAGAAAAGTTTCTAGTATGAAGCAACCAAATGCTGTGTATCTGTTTTCTGAAGACTAGTCCAGCTAATGATAATTATCATCAAAAAGTTGACTACTAGGTCACATACTTAAGAATCTCTGAGCATCCTTTTATTTTATTTTTTTGAGAAATTGAAGGCTTATTAAAATCAAGAAAAGAATGGTTCATTTAGTCATGATATCATTATCATGAAATGCACTAGAACCTTTGATCATGCTTATCACAAGAAAGTTGGCTTTTATAAGCTTGACCCAGACCTATAATTTGTCATTGCTCAATTGACAACTACTCTGGAATTATACTCACATTCTGCACCTCAGCACTTATTCTCTATGAGAAATGTTGATAGTTAGGTTTCTATAAACATTGCAAAGAAGGTCATCCTCTTAAGAAATCTCCAACTAATCATTTTGTAAGTCAAGGAGAAGTCTAATCACAAAGTTTCTGAAAAAAGGGCTAAAACTGCCTCTTTAAGGAGATAAATATTTTGATCATGGCAAGACATGAAGACCATTTACTAAAGACAGAGAGACAGGGAGGTTCTTGCTATCTGTGTTGTCAGAGGGAACAGTTACAGTTCATGAAATACTTCATAGGAAATACTAAAGCTCTTCAGTATGTTTTTTTATCAAGACATTTCACCACCTTTTTTTTTTTTTTTTTTTTACCTTTTAACATTTTAGCCAATGGGTTAATTTTCTCTCTTTTTAAAAATCCTGTTTCTAAGAGCTGAGCTTCCTTTATTGACTACTTCTCTTTATTGACTATATTTTATTGCTTGAGGAATGAAGAATCTTTAGTATCAAAGTAATTTAAATACTGAGTCCCACTAGTTTCTGTTCTTTCCTTCATTCCTTCCTCTCTTCTTTTTCTTCCTCCTCCTCTTTACTATTTTTCTTTGTCATTGAGTTGTCATCTCTAGATAAGGACAACAGATTCCTTTTGTGGAGTAAATTGTCTAGAAAAGTTGTAGTCATCTACAGTAAAGATTTGGAATTAAATTTAATATGAGTTCTAGCTTTTCCTGTCTTTTGGTTATTCAAACAGAGGTTGTAAATAATACATTGAATTATATATTGCTCTGGAATTAAATTTGTAAATATTTATTTTCTTTATCAATAATTCTTTTCATTCTGAAAAATGTCCATTTCTTACTAAATCCTACCACCCTACCACCATTATATGTCATTTATCTTTTCCTATTATACTTATACATTTTATTTAATTCTAATTCTAAGCTAGCTTTAGTGTAATTATAAAAACCATTCTTATCTCTAGTAAATTCTCAATACTTTGGCAAACTATTACCTTTACTCATCACTAAGATAGCATCATCTACTTTGAATAAAACTTAGATCTTTCTTCATCCTTCCAACTTCCTCTTATAGTTAGTTATAATCTTTCAAAATAGCACCAAAATATTACCATTCATTTCCAATTTTCATGAGGAAAAAGTGATTATTATTTGCTTTAAAAGTTTAACATTTTATTTTCCTCACATTTCCTTATTCATATGCTGCAATTCTCTCTGGGAATGCTGCTTATACCCCCTGCCATTCATTCTAATGCTATCTCTTTACCTTTACCCACAAAATAATCTTGGAACATTTTCTCAACTAAAGCTAATCAAGCATTTCCCTTCACTACCTTCAAAATCCATATTATTTAAACAATTCTCAATTCTCCAACTTCTTCTTGAGATCCTTTTCCACTAATTGGATGAGAGGTGGCAAATCATATTTGATTCCTACAACTCCTTCGCATTTAGTGACCTTTTCTTCCACAGAAAGTCAATACTCATTTATCTAAATTACTTATTTAGTTAATATTTATTCAATTTTCTTTAATTCTAACATAGATATGTGTCATTACTACCTTAAATTAAAATTCCTGAAAGGGCAGAGGCCATGTCTCACTCACTTGCCAGATCCCTTATTGCAATAATAAGAGGAAATAGTCTTTTAATACATATATTAAAAATATTAATGAGTCTTGTTCATAGATCTATTATGAAGAATAATTGTTAGTTCAAGTAAGGCCATATGTCTTTTTGAAAATTCTCATTTTATAAAATATTCAAGAAAAGTAGACCTAAATATAATTTACACATACTAAAAATAATTTACATATATTTATGAGATTCAAGTATATTATCTTTGGTAGCTAGGCAGTAATATCTATAATAAACTAAGGAAATTTAATCATAGCTTTACAAGTAGATTTGTCAATAGTTATTCTTTATTCACACAGGCCAGGATTTGGCAATAGTTATTCTCTATTCACATAGGCCAGTTTTCATAATTATGGGCAGTATATGTACACAGACATTAAAAAATTCAATTAGCTAAGGAAAATGTTAAAAATCAAAGAGATTTATTTAGCTTTTCATTCTTAAACTTCTTTTTATATTTCACCACCTTTTTTACCTTTTAATGTTAGCCAATGGATTAATTCTTTCTCTCTTTTTAAAAATTCTTTTTGCATGGGCTGAACTTCCCTGCCTGTCTTCTCTTTATTGATTATGGTTTCATAACCTATGTTCCATTGTTTAAAATTCAATTTCTCCAGAGAGTATGACAAAGACTATCATTTCCATTTCTTTTGCTTTTTTGAGTTTTCTATCCTTGTGTCCTTTCAGAATCTTTTGTATTAAGCATTTCATTTTTGTGTTGAGAAAATAAACATCTATCCCATATCTGGTTTACATTTTTGACTCCATTCCCTGCTCCCTCTCTTCCAGGGGATACCATGATCTAAAACCTAAACTTGAAGATGTTTTTTCCTTGGTCTATCAGAGGGGTGTGTGTGTGTGTGTGTGTGTGTGTGTGTGTGTGTGTGTGTGTGTG
>JAJPUD010005439.1:107918-127753 GCA_023553655.1 Myrmecobius fasciatus
GTGTGTGTGTGTGTGTGTGTGTGTGTGTGTGTGTGTGTGTGTGTGTGTGTAGATCTAAAGCAGATGGGCCTTTCAGTGAAAAGGAAGAAGGTAACATACCCCAATTCCCCTGAGCCCAGCTGTGGCTTCCAATTGTTAGAGATAGATAAACAGACACATGGACTTAGACATGAATAGATAAATATGCATGTATACAGACACATATCTATATAGTCTACAAATGGAGGCAGAAGAGAGAGATACATAAAGAGAAACATATTTGCCTTGAACCATCTAAAAATCACATAATTATAGAATAAACATAATAGAGCACTGTGGAGCTTTCTCATCCATTAAATGATATCTTTTATGGGCCTGACTTTATTCGGTTAACTTGTCTCAGAGCTCACCTAACACTTGCATCACAGACCCATTAATGCATATTGCCACATCTTCTAACTATCTACCAAATATTCTCCATTTCACATTTTCCTTAGCCATTAGGATCTTCCACCAAAGATGAAGATGAAGATAAAATATGTGTAGATGAAGAATGATACATTATCAAGACACTAAAGATGAAATAATTCTGTGTGACCAAATAAATTGTCATGAGAAAACATTCCTAGCTTTTAGGAAAAGTGGATTCAGCGTGGAGACAGAGGATAAGAGAAATAAATCATTGGTGAACTGATAAATGCCCCTTCTAAATAGTTTATGCTGCCATTAAAACATAAAGTTGTCATTTTTCTTTATCTGTCAACTACTTATTTCAAGCACATGCTTTGGAAGCTTTTTAAATCATATCTTTTGGTCACATGCCATATGCCTGGCTGTTGTATACATATGGAATAAATTATAGTTTCAAAAACATCTCAGATAGTACCAGCAACATGATCAAGTGCATCTGTAAATCTTAACATGCAAATGAATAAATGCCAGACTAGTACATTTACCAATGGGGAAAAAAGTTATAACAATCACTAGGGTTCTGGATTCTCACCCAACTTTGGAAATTCCAGTATTGTATATGCATATTTTAAAAGTCATTACTATCTTAAGACTTTTTTGAATAGGTACTATTGCTTTTATTGGGCTTTTATTTCCTTCTTTTTCCTCCTTCCTTCTTCCTTCTTTCTCCTCCTTCTCTTCCTCCTTTTCTTTTTTCCTCCTCCTCCCCCTCTTCCTCCTCCTTTTTCTTCTTTCATCTGGGAAACTATTAGTTATGAACCTTCCTTGATGTGGATGAGTAGATAAAGTTTTTGTCTGCTCTTTGCACACTTAAGCTCATGTTCTGTTACTTCAAAAGCAGTTCCTACCTAATGCTCGCAATTTAATTTGTATAAAAATACTTGCTTGGGGTGGGGAATGGGGGTGGAGAGTAGAGATAAGCAGAAAGAACCAAGAAATACTCTGGTAATAACAGTGTTAGCAGAGTACTCCACCTTGATCTACCTCCAGAGTACATATGTCACAGACATAGAATGGAATTGTGATACTTTGGAGAAAGCACTACTATTCCACATGAAAGGGGAGATGTTATTCTCTCCTCCCACTAATCATTTGAAAGATAATTTCTTTCTTTTCCTTTTCTAAGCTTTTTTTGGAATTTTAGGACTGTAGTATTCATTTTATAATTAATTTTCTAGGAATTTAGAATCATTTTTACTACTTTGTATTGTTGTAGTAATAACAACATTTATTTAGCATTTTGGGGTTTATAAAGTGTTTTCTGTATATTATCTCATTGATTCTCACAACATACCAACTATTATTCTCACTAATCTATGGGAAACTCCATAAGGAGAAAACGTAAACTTTTCCCGGGTCACAGGGCTGATGTAAATGTCAAAGACAAAATTGGAACTCAAGCCTTTTTGACTATAAGTTCAGGATTTTATTCACTATAGCACTTAGCTATCACTATTTAAGTATAAGTATGAAATGATGTGTTTGTTTTTAACTCGGTTAGTTATGTCCAACTCTCTGTGATCTAATTTGGGGTTTTCTTTGCAAAGACACGAAAATGTTTTGTCATTTCCTTTTTCCAGCTCATTTTACAGAGGAAGAGGAGGAGGAGGAGAAGGAGAAGGAGAATGAGAAGGAGGGAAAAGAATGGGATATCATCTGAAAAATATATGATAGGGAGAAGAAAATATGGACAAGTCACATAACAAGAGCAAGAGATAACCAATTGATGGATAACCCATATGCTTCACTGGTATCTTCTTTCCATCCAAAGAATCAAGGAAGGAAGATCCTCAGCACTTAGAATGAACCTCTTGTGGAAAACTTGTGGAAGTGCCTGAATAAGATTCTCACATGATGCACAAGAATAACTCTGTATTATCAGAGGGAACAGTCACATTGATGGGATCTCAAATCTGTTTGAATAGCTGAAGATATATTTCTGACATTTTGTTTTATTTAATAGTGTTTCATTTTTTTTCAATCCCAGGTAAAGATAGTTTTCCTCTTTGGTCTTTTTTTTGGATGCAGATGGTATTTTCAATCCAAAGTTTATCAGTTGCCTTGGATCACTGAACTACTGAGAAGAACCAAGTGTTTTATAGCTGATCATTGCACAATCTTGCTATTTACTGTGTACAATTTATTCCTGGTTCTGCTTGTTTCACTCAGCATCAGTTCATATAAATCTTTTCAGGTCTTCCTAAAGTCAATTTGTTCTCATTTTTTATAAAACACTAATATTCCATTTTTTTCATATTCCACAACTTACTCAGCCATTCCCCAATTAATGGGCATCTACTCATTTTCCAGTTCTTTGCTAATACAAAAAGGTGCTATAAACATTTTTTGTGCATGTGGATCCTTTTCCCTCTTTTATGATTTCCTTAGGATACAGACTTAGTAGTGGCACTGCTGGGTCAAAGGGTTTGTACAATTTGATAGCTCTTTGGGCAATAGTTCCAGATTGCTCTCCAGAATGATTGAATTATTTCATAACTCCACCAACAATACTTTAGTGTCCCAGTTTTCCCACATCCTTTCTAACTTTTATCATTATCTTTTCTTTCAACATTCATCTTTGTAAATTTTTGAACTCCAAGTTTTTCTCCCTCCCTCCCTCCCTTCCTGCATGCCTCCCAAAGGCAGCAAGCAAATATAGGTTATACATAAATAATCAAGTTAAACTTTTTTCCACATTAATCATGTTGTGAAAGAAGAATCAGAACAAAAGGGAAAAATCATGAGAAAGAAAAATTGACAAAAAAAAGTGAAAATAGTATGCTTTGATTTGCATTCAAACTCCATAGTTCTTTTTCTGGATATGGTCAGAATTTTCAACCAGTCCCTTGGAATTGTCTTGGGTCTTGATGGGCATTCCCTCAATTTATGATTCATAAAAAGAGCTGCTATAAACATCCCTGCATATGTGGGTCTCTTGCCCTTTTTTGTGATCTCTCTGTGATACAGAACTATTTCTGGTATTTTGAAGAACCCTATATGAAAATAACAAAACAACTTCCACTTTGATAATTTCTCCTAAAATCTATACCCTTAATGTTCAAAAATTTGCCTGACCTTGGGCATGAATATTTACTCTATTATTATATTAGATAATACTCTTGTAGATACTTTTTTTCAGTGATCAGGAAAATGTTTAGGGCTGGATTAGATTTTAGCTATTTTGTTATTTTATAAAAATGGAAACTGAGGCCTGGAAAGGTAAAGTGACAATTGCCCATAGTGGCGAAAAAAACTATGGTTGGACCAGACTAGAACTCAGGATTCTTTCAATCCCTATCCCTATCAACACCTTGTACCCTAAACACTTGTACAAAGCTTAGTTACTGACCAGTAAACTAAAACTTCATACTTTAAGTCATTTATAAGGATTTATAAGAAAGATTGGACTTACATATCTATAAAGTAGAAATTCCTCTCTTGCTAAAAAGGGATGGCTTGAGCAATATCAATAATTATGCTAATATCTTTTATTCATGTAAATAACTTGATAAATCCCTGTGTAATCTGAGAAATTTGTGATCAGATATGGTTTCTGATTGGAGTATGTTTAAGTTACAATGGTGGAATCTGCATTTTTACTTTACATTTTTTTCACATCTGGATTATGCTTTTCAAGAATAGGTTTTTTTGGGGGGAGGGGGTTGGATCATTGTAATTGAAAATGAATTTTAGTTCTCATAGAATGCACAACTAACAAAACCCATGATTGAAAACACATGACAGAATGACATTTGGTTGAGAAAGTCAGTGGGTTTTTTTTTTAATAGTTTTTATAAGAAGCAAGTTTGTGGCACACAGCTAAACTGTTTTACTCTTAGACTCAAGTGTCATCCATAATATTGATCATGCTTGCAAGTGCTTCAGTTTTTTAGTTGTTATACCAAAGCTCTTCATGATACAGATTCAAGTGGGAGTTTATATATAACAAATTGTGTCTATCGTCAATTAAGGGGAGAGATAACACATTAATCATAGATCAAATGACTTAAGGAAAATACTTTTTTTCTTTTGACATAGTTTTCCTATAATTCGTTCATCTAAAATTAATCATTAGGATAGATCAGGGATGGGGAACCTTTTTTTCTGCCAAGGGCCATTTTGATATTTATACTATAATTCACAAGACATGCAACATGATCAACTTATAGAACTCAAGCAGGGGGAGGCTGTATCTAGCTTTCAGCTCATCATCACCTGTAGTTGCCTTAGCTAATGATTTCACAAACAGTACTTCCATGTTAAAGAATTAGAAGGTTTGGAATATGATATTTCAGAAGGCAAATAAGTTAGCATTACAAACAAGAATAACTTTCCCAGCAAAAATGAGTATAATTTTTTTGGGGGGAAGTATATTTAATGAAACAGAATTTCTAAGCATTCCTGATGAAAAAAAAACAGCTGAATAAAAAATTTGACATCCAAACAGAAGACTCAAGAGAAGTATAAAAAGGTAGAAATGAAAGGGTAATTATGAGACAATAAAATTAAACTGTTTATGTTCCCATGTGGGAAGATGGTACATAGAACTGCTAAGAATTTTATCATTATTAGAGCAATTAACAGGAATCTACATAGATAGAGGGCATGAGTATGAATTGATTATGTTGGAATGATCTCAAAAAAATAGCGGTGGTGTAAGAAGACGAATATACTAGGAAAGGGGGAAGGGAGAAATAGAACAGTGAAAATTTTCTCATATAAGAGGTAAGCAAGATTTTTTTTCACAGTGGAGAGGAAAATGGGTGAGTAGGGTGGGGGTTGCTGGCAATGCTTGAACCTCATAATCATTAGAATTAGGTGGGAGAAATAATAAGAAATGTGTAAAGAGGGAGGAGAATAATAAAAGGGAGAGCAAATTAAAGGTGGCGGTGGCCAGAAACAAACATACTTTTGAGGAGACAGGATAAAAAAAAAAGGAGAGAAAGATTAAAAAAAAGGATAGAAGGAAATATACAGTTAGCAATCATAATTGTGAATGTGATGGGAGAAACTAACCAATTCGATTAGAAAAGAAAATCCAACAATGTGTTGTCCACAAAAGTCACACTTGAAACAAAAAGACACATAGAGTTAATATAAAGATATGGAAAATAATCTGTTATGCTTTAGCTGAAGTAAAAAAGGTAAGGGTAGCAGTTATGATTTCACATAAAATTTTTGTATCAATATTCATTAGGGAGATTGGTCAGTAATTTTCTTTCTCTGTTTTGCTCCTTCATGGTTTAGATATCAGTGCCTTATTTGTGTCATAGAAAGAATTTTACAGGGCTCCTTCTTTATCTATTTTTCCAAATAATTTACACAGTATTGGAATTAATTGTTCTTTAAATGTTTGGTAGAATTCACTTGTAAATCCATCTAGTCCTGGAGATTTTTTCTTAGGGCATTCATTGATGACTTGTTCAATTTGTTTTTCTAAAATGGAACTATTTAAGTATTTTATTTGCTGCTCTGTTAACCTGGGCAGTTTATATTTTTGTAAATATTCGTCTATTTCAGTTAGATTGTCAGACCTGCTGCCATAGAGTTGGGCAAAATATCTCCTAATTGTTTCTTTAATTTCTTTTTCATTGGTGGTAAGTTCCCCCTTTAATTTTTGATGCTGGTGATTTGTTTTTTTCATTTTTTTCTGATCAAATTAACCAAAGGTTTATCTATTTTGTCAGTTTTTTCATAAACCCAACTCTTAGTTTTGATTATTAGTTCAATAGTTTTCTTGGTTTCTCTTTTATTAATCTCTCCTTTGAGTTTCAAAATTTCTAATTTGGTATTTAATTGGGGGGTTTTAATTTATTCTTTTTCTAACTTTTATAGTTGCATGCCTAATTCGTTGATCATCTTTTTCTCTATTTTATTTATGTAACTATTTAGAGATATAAAATTTCCCCTAAGAACTGCTTTGGCTGCATCCCACAAGTATTTGGTCTCTCATTATTGTCATTTTCTTGGATGAAATTATGGATTGTTTCAGTGATTTGTTGTTTGACTTACTCATTCTTTAGAATTAGATTATTTAATTTCCAATTGATTTTTAATCTATCTTTCCCTGGCCCTTTATTGAATATAATTTTTATTGCATTGTAGTCTGAAAAAGAAGCATTTACTATTTCTGCTTTTTTTGCATTTGTTTGTGAGGTTTTTATGCCTTAATACATGGTCAATTTTTGTGTAGGTGCCATGTACTGCCACGAAAAAGATATATTCCTTTCTGTCCCTATTAATTTTTCTCCAGAAGTCTATCATATCTAGGTTTTCTAGGATCTTATTAACGTCCCTAGTTTCTTTCTTATTTTGTGGTTACATTTGTTTGATTCTGAGAAGGGAATGTTGAGTTTGCCCACTAGAATAGTTTTGCTATATTTCTTCCTGTAACTGGCTTAAAATCTTCTCTAAGAATTTGACTGCTTTATCACTACATACATATATATTTAATATTACTACTTCATTATTTATGGTACTCTTTATCAAGATATACTTTCCCTCCTTATTTCTTTTAATAAGATCTATTTTTACTTTTGCTTTATCTGAGATCAAAATTGCTACCCCTACTTTTTAAAATTTAGCTGAAGCAAAAATTCTTTTCCATCTTTTTTCCTTTACTCTGTGTGTTTCTCTGTGATACATGTGTTTCTTGTAAACAACAAACATATTGTAGGATGCTGTTTTTTAATCCACTTTGCTATTTGCTTCTGTTTTATGGGCAAGTTCATTCCATTCACATCCACAGTTATGATTACCAGCTCTCTATTTCCTGCCATCCTATTTTTTCCCCTGTATATACTCCCCTTTCTTCTTTTTTCCAGTACAGACCTTTTCCCTTCCCTTAATGTCTTTTTCTTTGATGTCATCACATCAGAGTCTATTCACAAACGCAGGCTCAGTCCATGTGATGCTCCTCTTTGTCTGTGCCAGTGATAGGTACAATTCACAAGAGTTAAAGATGTCATTTTCTCATCTAGCGATGCAAATTAAATTTGTACATTAAATTTTCTGTTTGGTTCTGTTTTTTTTTCAATATAAATGATTGAAACTCTCTTACTTCCTCCTCTATCTCCTCCACTGAAGGATGATGCTGAGTCTCATTGAGTTCTTAATTCTTGGTTGTAACCCTTGGTCCTTTGCCTTCCAGAATATGTTATCCCCAACCCTCCAATCCTTTATTGTAGAAGTTGCCAGATCCTGGGTAATCCTGACTGTTGCTCCTTGATATTTGAATTGTTTTTCTCTGACAACTTGTAGTATTTTTTATTCGAGTTTTGGAGTTTTTCTTGTGGGATCTCTTTGCAGAGGTAATGGTTGGACTCTTTCAATCAGTAATTCCCCCTTTCTAGAATATTGAGGCAGTTTTCCTTAATGATCTCTCGGGCAATGCTATCCAGGCTCTTTTTTTGGTCATGTTCTTCAGGTAGGCCAATAATTTTTAAATTGTCTCTTCTGGAGCTATTTTCCAGGTTGGGTATTTTGCCAATAAGGTATTTCACATTTTCTTCCATTTTTTCATTCTTTTTAGTTTTTTGATGATTCTTGATCTTTCCTAGAGTCATTTGCTTCCATTTGCCCTATTCTAGTTTTTAATGTGTGATTTTCTTCAGTTATCTTTTGTATGTCTTTTTCCATTTGGTTTATTCTACTTTTTAAGGAGTTGTTTTCTTCAGACATTTTTCCCCCTTTTCCAAACTGTTGACTTTCTCATGCATACGTCTCATTTCTTTTCTCATTTTTTCTTCTACTTCTGTCATTGCCTCTTGGAGTCTTTTATGAGCACTTCCAAGCTTTTTATCCTTGAGACCAATTTATCTCACTTTGAGATTTCTTCTGTGGACATTCTGCCCTCCTCCGAGTTTATGTTTTGGTCTGCCCTGCTATCCTAGTAGCTTTCTATGGTCAAGGTTCTTTTCTGTTTCTTGCTCATTTTCTTTCCTTTTCTTTTGATATTTCCTCTTTTCTTTTTTACTTTTAAGGTGCAGCTCTGTCCCTGAGGTAAAGGGGGCGCTGTTCCAGCTTCCTGTGCATCTCTGAACCTTGGCTTTGAGCACAGCGCCCCCTTTTGTTTGCAGGGGGTATCTTTGCCTGCTCTGTTCAGGAAACAGCCTGGTTTCCTAGAGTTTGCCTTCTGAGCTTGTATTGGAAGTTGCCCCCATGCTGTGCTCCTCTCCTGAGCCAGGACTGAGGATCTTGCAGATTTGCTGTGCTTAAGATAGGCCCACTGGCTTTCCAAGAGTTTATCTGAGTGAACCCTTTTCACCCTAGTGAGAATGACTTTTATTGAAGTTTTTCTATCTATCTTGAGCTGGAGAGGGATTTTATTCCATTAGACCGTTGAGAGCCTTGCTTTCATGTGGTTTTTGAGGGAAAATAGGAGAGCTCAAACAGCTTCCTGATTTTACTCCATCATCTTGGTTCCATCCACAGAACTTTCCATCACTTTCTTAAGTCTATATAAATCAATAAAATAAAAAGATCAAGTTCTGATTTTAGCATTTGCCAACTTCTGAGGTGTAAATAAATGGCCACACTCAAAATTTGATAGTTACCTTTCTCAAACAAATTCTTGTTGGCTCCAGTTTATTTCTGATACCATATTTTAATAATAACAAGAATACTGGATTGGTTAAGATTGCAGTGTGTGTAGAAGGGAATGATAAACACTAAGAATAGAAAAATTGGTTAGCACTCACATGGGAAAATTAAAATGATTTTATGACAATTTATTATATTTCTGAATTTTCAAATTGTTTTTCTAAAAATTGTGGGCCAAAATAAAAAAAGGTTTAGAATGGGGGTAAGACAAAAGGAACTGAACATCATAGTCAGAAACCTTTCAAAGGCAAGTATAATGTTTTTGGGATATTCCCCTGACTCATATATTAGCAGGTCTGGTCCCCTAAAGGTCAGCAGCTATTAGAAGTTCCAAGTTACTCTAGAGATATTTACTTTAAAAAACTGTAGCTCTTAAACCTCCACTGGTGTGCCAATAGACATATTTTAGCAAAAACATTTATTAAAATTACATTCCTTTTATAAACTTGGGCTTATTTTCCTGCTTGTTCTGGCTTGGCCTGGCTCAAAGTGATATCAATGACTTGTCACTACTGCCTTTTAATGATCACCTAAGGATGTGCCCCTCTTCTGCCAGCCAATATGAAAATATCCTTCTATTAAACCAAAGGTTCAACCTTTCCTAATATGTTGATAACATTATATTGTGATGATAGTTTGGATTGTTAACATATTATCATCTTATGATCAATTGAACTGGGAATGTGGGAACCAAATCTTCTCCCTTTATACCTGATATGGGAGACAAGAGACCTATGTGAAGAACTGCATGCAGGCCAGTTTGTTTAGTTCACAGACTGAGAAAGAAAGTAATATATTATGAGGCTGAAAAGATAGGTTGGGGCCAGCTTTTTTAGTTTGTTCTAATTTTTACAAATCAAGGTAAGTGATACTCTGATTGGCTCTGAATCATAGAAGTTTAGCTGATAAGTCTTACTTCAGTTCTAATCAACACTAGTATATATAGAACACCATGGCTCTGGGACAGCAATTCTAAGCTACTTCTTTAGCAAATATAAGGTAACAGTTGTGCCAGGTGCTCCACCTGTTTCCCTCCCTAGGGATGCTGGAATGTTCTTCTCTAATGTTTTCCTGCTGCTTTAAATATTTACATAAGTTTCTATTATAACATTATTATTTGACTGTGAATAAATACTGGGCAGAAAGCTTTAGAGTAGCATATGAGAAAGTAAACATTTTTCCCTATGGACAAAGTTTCTAGACACTTAAAATATTTTGTCATATTACTGAGATCTTCATGATTAAGCACAAAAATAGTATTTATTTTTTAAATGATAAATGCAAAAATTATTTTATACTAGCATAGCATAGTAGATAAAAGTAGTAGAAATGCCTAGATTTTAATCCTGCTTGTGACATTTTTCCATGAGTGTGATCTTGGGTAAGTCCCTTTCCCTGTCCCAACTTTTTCAGTCAGTCAACTAGTAGGTCAACTAGAATTTATTAAGTGTTTATGCATGTGCTTATCTCTGGAAATACAAATACATTACAAATAAAAATATCCCCTGGAGTTTGAGCTGGAGTCAGCTCAAGTTGGCGCATAAGGGCCTTTACACTTCAAAAATCAGTAGCACACAAATCAGGACTTAGTGTATTGTTTTATACATTTTCTAGAACTAAAAAAATGATGTAGAAAATGTTGATAATATAGATTAAAATTAAAAGTATTATGGATGTATCTTTTTCCCCACGGAGATCTCATTTTTAAAATACCAGCAAAATCAATCAATAAACATTTATTAAGCACTGGTCTCTGCCCTCAATGACATTTATTTAATAACATAAAAGGAAGCTCAAAAAAGAGAGAGGTGAGATACAAAGATACTAGGACCATGACTGAGGAAGTCTAAGGTACATCCTGGAGAGGAATAAGATATGGCTGACCTGAGTACACTTCTTAAATGGACATTCTGAGTGGAGTCATTCAATCCAAAGGAGAAGCCAAAAAAGAGAGAGATGATTGTAATATATGAGTTTTAGGGCTGCAGGAGCAAAGTAAAGGAAATCCACTCTAAAGAGGATTCCCATCTCATAGGACAGTTATTAGGATCAAATGAGATAATTTATATAAAACATTTTGCAAACCTTAAGACATTGTAAAGATGCCAACAGTGATTATTATCAATTTTTCATGAAACAGTCACTCCATAACTTTTTCATTGTCACATTATTGCAATATTTCAGAAAAGTACCAAAATCATTTTCACTTAAATTTCAAATTTACAATAAAACTAACAGTATGAAAAAAACAAATTAATCCACAATTGACTTTGAGCTGAAATTCTCTATATGTGTTATCTTCCCCATTAGAATGTGACTTCTTTGAAAGGAGTTACTGGTTTTTAAATGTGTTCCCATCACTTAATACAGTGATTTGCATATAAACACTTAATAAATTCTTTATTAATTTAACACCAGTGTAAGTGTGATCTGAAAAATAGGTCAAGAATTTTTTATATACTTTAGTGTTTCAGATATACTCTTTATGTGAGTATCATGAAATCCTCATCTTTGCTTGAACTAGGGACTTCTTCTCAATAGAACTCATTTTATTGGTTTAAGACCAGAGGGTATATCACAAAATAATTGCTACTTCTTATCTTCAAGCCTGTTATGGGTGTTTTGTCCTATAATTCAGTAAAAGATTTGGCAGGAATACCAAGCAGGATATGCATATGAATTTTGTTTTACTGTATATTGGTGATTTTAAAACATTTTTCTTTTTATTATGATCTTAACAACCATAAACATAAACACAATATTAATCCACAAACATTTCAATTTACAAATAAAAAAATGAAATTTCTAAGTCATAGTTTTTTGAGAAAAAATTGCATTTGTATTACTACCAGTTAACTCACATACCTACTCCCTAGATAAGAGCCCTTCTTTATTTATTTTCAGCTTTTTATTTTCAAAACATATGCATAGTTAATTTTCAACATTCATTCTTGTAAAATCTTGTGTTCCAAATTTTTTCTCCCTCTCTTCCCCCACACCTTCCCTTAGACAGCAAGTAACGTAACGCAATATATGTTAAATTCTTCTATACGTATTTCCACAATTATGCTGCACAAGAAAAATCAGATCAAAATTAAAAAACTTGCAAACAACAACAACAAAAGGTGAAAATATTATGTTGTGATCCACATTCAGTCCCCACAGTCCTTTTTTGGGATGCAGATGGTTCTTTCCATCACAAGTCTATTAGAACTGGCCTGAATCACTTCATTGTTGAAGAGAGCCAAGTCCATCACAGTTGATCATCACATAATCTTGCTGTTGCTTTGTTCTCTTAGTTCTACTCATTTCACTAAGCATCTGTTCATGCAAGTCTCTCCAAGCCTCTCTGAAACCATCCTGCTGGTCGTTTCTTATAGAACAATAATATTCCATAACATTCACATACCATAATTTATTCAGCTATTCTCCAATTGATGGGCATCCTTTCAATTTCCAGTTTCTAGCCACTACAAAAAGGGCTGCCACAAACATTTTTGCACATGTGGATCTTTTTTCCTTTTTAATGATATTTTTGGGATACAAGCCCAGTAAAGGTGCTGCTGGACCAAAGGGTATGCACAGTTTTATAGTCCTTTGGGCCTAGTTTCCTATTAGAGCCCTACTTCATCATGCCGAAGAAGGGTAACTAAAAACAAATCAACACATTAGCCCATTAGTGTAGTTCTACATAAATTTACTTCAGAACCTCTGTTTCCTCCCTTAATACAGATCATAAACTTTTGCCTTTGTAGATGGTCTTCATGCGTTTTCCTGACACAGAGATTCCATGCCCTAGTGATCAGCCTTCTGCTGATTAGCTTTTCTGAGCTCAATTTTCCAAACTAGTACTCAGATGAGAGCCATTACTGGTTCCATCTTGAAGCCTTTCAAACTTAATATAACTCCCCACTGGCCTAATCTTTTAAGACCTGAGGGTCATTTACACAGTATGATGAGATACTCAACTAAAACTTCCATGTAACTTTCATTCTTTAAAAAAAAGAAAGAAAAATATAAACTTACGAGTTTTGTTTTTACAAATAGTTTCTTTGTGACTGTTCAGAATTCTTACCTATATTTTTAATCTTAACATAACATCTGCTATTTCCATTTATTGATCATAGTACATTTATTTATTTGTTTGTTGATTTCATTGATGTAGAAAACACCCAGGGAAGAAGCAACCTCTAACAATGTAGATTGCTACTTACTATGTCACTTAGAGTCTGAGAGAATTATCTCTGCTCACTGAGGGATTTAGTGATTTGTCCAGAAACCCCCATGTTTATTGGTGGTGGTGGTGGTGGTGGGGTTTTTGACCAGGAAGTTTGCTGTTTTTTTTTCTAATTCTCCATGACTGCCTCTAAAATCACAATGCTTTAAAAAGAAACAAAAAAGTTGAAAGAGTAACTTATTTAGTAAGCCTATCTTAATGAAAATAACAGGAAATTGTTGATGATTTAATTCTGTTGACCTTGTGCCTTTCAAAACAAAACAACAGCAGCCAATAATAAGCAAAAGCAAGACAGGGAGCATTTGTGCTGTTCTTGGTTAATTGATAATCATTTCCTTTTAAAGAAATCTTATTCATCTTGTCCATTAGAAGCCACTTGCTTCTCATACTGTGATCTTAGTTTATTCCTCTGTTACTTAAACTGTTTGATTATTTTCTGTTTGTTTGGATTTTTTAAAGAATCAAAAAAGAAAGAAATAGATTGGTATAACAAAAGATGAAACTAACAGCTGTTTAGCCTTTTAGAAATCTGTCCTTTTCTAGAACTCAAGTGTGTTTTGAGGACTAATAGAAACAACAGGCTTTCTTTTAACCTAGGATTAGAAGTCCTTGGAAACTTGCCTGCTCCTCAGGTTCCCTGTTAGAGTATTATCACCAAATACATAGTCTTTTGATGGCTTCAATAATTGGAATGAAAAGCTTTTTCTTTCTTTCTGCAGAAATATATCTCAACCTGGGCAGTAATGTGAAGCTAGCTCAAAGAAACAAATTTATCTCACACTTCTATAGACTAGAGCCAGGTTATACTAATAAATCAAAATTAAAAAGAAGTCTTATACACTTAACTATAATTAGATTCCTTGTGTCCTTTAGGAATGGTTGTATCTAATTCTGTATTAATATACATAGGCTGTTTTTATTCAGGCAATATGATTGTTTGAGCTCCATTTTTCTAATGAATTCAAAGATAAACTTTATCCAGAAAAGAGATTTGGAACTGTAATTAGAAGATCTGGGTTTGAATGCTGGGTTTGCAGTTTATTACCTGCAAGAGCATGTCAAGTCCATTCCCTTTCCTAGGCCTCAGTATTATTCCCAAAATGATGGGCTTGGATTAGATGTTGTTATTATTGTTATTAAATCATTTTAATCATTGTGACTCTATGTCCCTATTTGTTTTTTTGTTTTTGTTTTTGTTTTTTGCAAAGATTCTGGTATAGCTTCCTATTTTCTTCTCTAGCGTGTCCCCATTTTACAGATGGGGAAATAGATACCAAGTGAGTTAAATGATTTGCCAAGATTCACATAGCTAATAAGTGTCTGAGGATAGATTTGAGCTCAGGTTCTCCTTACTCCAGGGCCAGAGCTTTTTCACTCCTGGATTATATGGACATGATCTTTACTATCCCTCATCCTAATGATTATAAGAAAACCTCTTTTAGACTCATTTTTGTTGAAAAGGATTTCCCTTTAAATCATCTATGTATTTTTCACACTTCTAATGGGATTCTGATGGCTACTCCTTCCTCAAAGGCTTTTCCTCTACTCATTTATCAACCATCAGTTTCTATTTTAAAGATTAATTAAAGATTGTTTTCCTGCTTCTTTCACTTCTTGTGATTTAGGACCATAAATGACAGGTGTCATATGTCAATATGTCACATTTACTACATCTCATTTGTTAATCTCCAACCATTTATAGGACAAACATGAAAACCTAGGCCAGCAAGCCATTTCAATTCTTTTGATTATCTACCCATTAACGATTTGAACTGGAAACCTCTAATCCTTGAAACAAAACAGTATCTCAAGCAAGAATATTATCATAGTGTATCCCTAGGTTTGAATGGTTTCAGTATTAAAAAAAGTCAATTCTCCATGACTAAATGAACTACTTTGTACTTCCCTAAAATGGAATCTTTTTCCTAGAGTAAATATGAGTAGATTCCTTGCCCTATCTATGCTAATCAACCAAGTTTATGATTAGCATAAAAAAAGGAAATTACATTTTTGGAGCAAATTCATTTAGCAATTTCATGGCAAGTAGTGATAAGTAACTTATACTGGAAAAATTCAAGCTTCCTTATACAAAACTGAATTCTAGCATGATATGAATGTGACATTAAAACAGCAACAAGTGATTTAAAATTTAGTTAGGCTAGTATTGAATTCTTACATCTATGAGTTATTTAAAAATGTTTGAATTTTATTTAGCTCAGCACATTACTTTGTAAGTCTAATAAGATCTTTCAGAGAAATATCTCTGAAGTAGTACTATATAGAAATGCTGGCTGGATTTGGAGCCAGAGGACCTGGATTCAAATTTTGCTTTTCCCACTTGCTATGTTAGTCACTTAATCTTCCTGAAATTGTTTCCTCATATGTAAAACATGGTAGTGAGATCTTTTCTGACTAGAGCTATGATCCTATAAAGAGTACTCTATCATAGGCAAATGGTAAGTTCAGTACTTCCCAAAATTATAGTGAAAAAATTGTTATCATACATAAAATTCTGTCATTTCCCTGCCTCAAAGAGAAATTATAATTGTTTTACCACTCTTCAAAAAAGGTTATCAAAATCCTCGGGGCTTTCATAGCCTTTTATGACTCTCCCTTTCCTATCTTTTCAGTCTTTTTTTGCATTTTACACTGTCATTAGTCATTCTGGAGAATGAAGGATGAACAACAATAACACTTTGTACTACTCCATGTACTCTTTGATCCAGTAACACTGCCTTTTACTGATCCCTCCACTCCATTTTCAAACTCCTAGCATTTTCACCGCCTTTCTCCAATACCTGAAACATTTTCCTTTCTCATCTCCATCTTCCAGCTTCCCTGGATTCCTTTAAATCTATGCTGAAGAAGTTTTCTACATTACAAAGATTCTTAAACTATAGGTTACCATCACTTATGGAGTTGTGTAACTGAATGTGGGGATTGTGAAATTATGATTTATTATCAGGAAATGTTGGATTTATATACCTGTATATCTTATATACCTATAGGCATCATGTAAAAATGTCTTGGGAGAAAAGCGGTCACAAGTGGGAAAAGTTTAAAAAGTCCTGATCCAGAAGAAGCACCCCCCAGTCTTTCTTAATGTTAATGCCTTCTGTCTAAAACTACCTCCAATTTAACTGTCTGTATCTTGTTTATATATACTTGTGTGTATGTATATATATGCTTTCCCATTAGGCTGTGAGTTTCTTAAGAGCAGGAACTGTTTTTCCTCTTTTCTTTGTGTCACCAATGCCTAGCATATAATAAATATTTAACAAACACTGGTTGACTGATATCTGATAGAATGGAAGGGAGAAGTTCCAAGAATAAGAGAGAGGGTCTACACATGCAGAATGGGGGACATTATAATTCTTCTTTTTTTCTCCATCTGTCCTATGTTTAAGAAAGAAGAGCTAAAAGATGAGAACTGAAGAAATAATTTTTTTCTTTTCCCATTCCCCATTTAAAAAAATTGATTATAGTCATTTCTGAATGTAGTTCTTCCTAAGACATAAATAAAAGCTATTATGCAAAAGTGATCATGCCTCATAGGATATGCAATAATCCATATACATAGTCTTCTGCCTTTCAAACTAAAGTTCAAGAGTAAATACTACTGTGTTCGCTTTGGCAGCACATATACTAAAATTGGAACAATGTAGAGAAGACTAGCATGGCCCCTGTGCAAGAAAGACAAACAAATTTGTGAAGAATAAATACTATTTTTTTTCATCTCTCTGGGCTTTGGTACTTAAGAAAGGGAAAGACTGAGACCAATATCATAGCACTTATGTGTATGAAAGAATAGGATTATGGAAAGTTATAAAAGGCATATATTTCTCTCAAGCCTTAAAAAACCCAAAAACTTAAACTATGGAAAACATTAGAAATGATTAAGTTTAAATACAGGAAAAAAAAACTAGCAAATTGTACTTTAGACAATTTTATTTTAAAAATCACTCAAAACATCATTATCAAAAATCTAATGTTTATGTTTATACATAATCATATTTTATAAAGACAATTTTTAGAGATGGGTTTCATAATTAGGTGCATGAAATTGTGGTTGATACCACACAATCAATATATCTAATGGCAGCATAATCTAATCACAAGGTAAGTGTTGAAGGAAAAAGTGATAAAACACCATATCTCATTAGCAACTATAGGGCCACTCTTGCCTATTCATCTGTTTATGCAGTATACATAGTATTTTTCTTTGTTTAAATTAGAAGAAAAGTAAATATTATTTTTCCTAGGCTAGGAAAGTAACTAAGAAATACTTGTACCTTCTAAGATGAAATAAAAATATTCATTTCCATTATATGCTCTTTGATCATATGATACAGCAGAATTGTAACTTAATGTTAAAGCCTGTATTATCCTTGTAAATATTGAAATGGCTCAGACAAAGATATTAGTTAATTATAATCATTAGCATTTATATAGTCTTTCAAAATCTTACCCTGACAACCACATTCAAGGCCACAAGGGCAATACTTATACTTTCCCAGCAAGAATGCTGAAACATAGAATTACTTAAAGGTAATTCAGAAAACTAGCTGGAACTTAGATTGAATGGATATGGTGCTAGCTCAAATAGATCATTCAATTTTCCTTAATTAAATTAACATAAAGGGCTCTTTCCTTCCCAGTACCTAAGGAGTTAGTTCTCTGGAGATAAATTACAAGCTTCTGGATGACACAAGAAAAACATTTCAGGTATTGCCAATTCCATGAGTGTGTGTGTGTGTGTGTGTGTGTGTGTGTGTGTGTGTGTGTGTATCTATATGTATGAGTGTGTGATGACAATAAAAGAACCCCCAGTGGGTTGAATGGGACAACAGACCTCCATGTACACCCAAAGACATTCTTATTCTTAACATTTAACTCTTTATTTCTTTGTACAGTTTTTAAATTTAAAGGGTAAGCCTGCAGAGTATGATATAAAAATAATTGAATAATTCTAAAAGAAAACTAAGAAATCTAATCATTTCTTTGCTAGAAAATTCCTTTTAGGCAATAAAGCTTGTGCTAGTAAGAGGCAATTTCAAAAGTGTTAGTTGATAATGTTTTAAATAAAAGTAAAAACCTATAGAATCACCAAATCTTTGCTAAAACACATAGGGGGAGAGGAGGCCAGGGGGAAGTGTTTTGGACACTGAAATGTATCTTTCCTTCTGGGATAGTGGGTAGAAGCCAGCTGGCTGCTATCAAATTGCATAACAAAAGAAAGCAAAATTACAGAATAAAGGACAGGCAAAATATTGGCATTAGAAAGGAAAAGTGGTTTTGCTTTTGTCAACAATCTAGTCAGACCTTTTGCTAGATTTTTTTTTATCCACATGTTCTTCATATCACCTACTGTTTTTTGACAGTAACATAGTGTGCTTTATTAGGTTCTCTAGCCAGCTGTGTGGAGTCTTGAACTCTGTCATTCTTAATGTCGGCACTTCTCATTCAGCTGACTACTATTTCTATTTCATTCTTCTACAGAATTCCATAGAAAAGCAACTGGTGACTGGACTTTAAAGGTCTTGCAAAGGCCCTGATTTTGTACTCAGAAAGCAGAACTGTTCTTTAATCATCTCTTTCTATTACAATGATTTCAATAGTTCTGTGGGGTCTTTAGGTTTCCTTCATAGTTGTTTAGATAAAAGTTGAGCCATAACTAGCAGTTTTTGCACCATAGGAACATACTACAAAGCATAGCTGGGGACAATGATGAGAAATAAACCCTCAAATACTTATTCGAGAGCTGCCAAGAATACAAGGTATTGGGGAAGAGTTATCACTCTTGGCCACCAGGTAGATTGCTATTTTAAATAGTTATTCTTGCTAACTCTGTGCTAAGTTAAATTCCTTCTATTCATCTTAAGTGTTTCAAAGCTTTCTAAATTTAATCATTCTCAGAATAAATAATACCTGAAATGATTTCCTAGTACTATTTTCAATTGTATTCTATGTCCTTGTTTTTGAATTATTTTTAGTCACATCCAATTCTTTGTGAATTAATTTGGGATTTTCTTGGCAAAGACAATGGAGTGGTTTGACATTTCCTTCTCTAGCTTATGTACAGATGAGGAAACTGAGGCAAACAGGGTTAAGTGACTTGCTCAGGGTCACACAGTAAGTGTTTGAGGTCACATTTGAACTCAGGTCTTTCTGTCTCCAGGTGACATACTTTATCCACTGTCAATTGGGTTCTATAGTCATCTCTAAATTCACATAATTCAAAAGGGAATTCATTTCCTCTCACACCTTGCCTTCTTAACATCTCTCTTTCTGTTGAAAACACCACCATCTTTCCAGTTACTTTAGATTTGAAACCCTACAATCAACCTTGATTTAGCCCTCTCTCACTTCTCATATTAATCAATAAGATTTAGTTCCTACTATGTTAGGCACCATACACACACATACACGCACACAAAATGAAATTTCAATTCTTATATATTCCACTCCTGTAATCTAGTCCATATATACACGTATCTATCTATCTATCTATCTATCTATCTATCTATCTATCTATCTATCTATCTAT
>JAJPUD010005439.1:127763-158812 GCA_023553655.1 Myrmecobius fasciatus
TATCTATCTATCTATCTATCTATCTATCTATCTATCTATCTATCTATATATTTATCTTTTTCTCTAATCACACAATCACAACCCTAATCAAGGGCCTCATTAATTCTCACTTAGATTATTACAATAGCTTCCCAATTGATATGCTTGTAATCAGTTATTTCCCTTAAGAATTCTGCCACTAGATCTGTGGTCACCAAACTTTTTGATAATGTATCCCTGTCAGCTAAAAAAAAGTATAAATCCTCAATACATGAATACTTGTTTATTTATAAATTAGTTATATATTTAGTGTATTAATAATTATATACTTATATATTTAATTTATTTCTTTAACATTCATTAATGCATTCATATTAATTCTTATTCTAATATTATATTGATAATATATTGATATTTGTGCAATTTATGAATTATATATTTGTATATTATAAAGGTAACTGAAAAACTGACATTTTAAAAAGATGGGATAAAAATAAAATTATGTAATCAATGAACATTTATTAAGCGCTGCTAGGCAATGTGCAAAGTTCTGGTTATTTTATTTTAGAGTTAATAGGCACCACTAGAGTTTATTGAGTAGTGGAATAACATAATTAAACCTGTGCTTTAAGGAAAACACTTTAACAGCTTTTTGAAGGATGGCAGGAAGTAAAATGAGTAGAGAAAAGGGAACACAGGTGCATAATGTAGATGGAAAATGACAAGATTTGGTAATTGATTGAATATGAACAGTGAAAAGTAAAAGATGGTACTGAAGTTATAAACACAGGTACCTAGAAGAATGCTAAGTTTGGAAGAGGTGGGAGTTTGAGCAGAAAGTTGACATAATGATATTTACATTATAGATAATGACGAGGCAAGAAGGCAGCACAATGGTTAAAGCACCAGCCTGGAAATCAGAAAACTTGAGTTTAAAACCAACATTAGTCATTTAAAAGCAACCTGACACTAGGCAAGTCCTAACTTCTGTCTGCTTCAATTTTCTCATCAGTAAATAATCAGTAAAGACACCTAGGGTGTTGTAAGGATCAAAAGTGGTAATATTTGTAAAGGACCTGATACATTGTAGTAACTTAGTTAATAAATGCTTATTATCTTCCCTTCTCCAATCCATCCTTTGGAAATTCTCAAAATAAAAAGGGGGAGATGGAGCTTTTATTCACCAGATACTGCCTCGAAATACAGATTCTTCCCTCCATGGGGTGTCTGCTGAAGCCTTGAAATGACATAGAAGATAAATATTAGGCAGGCTGAGGAATAAGAAGATACTCCCAATATTACCTGTTCAATGGTGGGATGGGTAAGACCTCAGAGGGGGAGGGGGAGGTTGCTTGATAATAAGGATAGGTGTGTTACATTGGAGACAAGCCTTACAATTGCCTCTTTTGGAGATGATTAGATTTAATTCATCTTCCCATTCTCTGATTGGTTGCTCACATGCTTTTTGGGGTTAGGCTTTGGTTTCTGTTTATATTTGGCAGTACTTTTCTGTATACTTTTTAAAAACCCCAATAAATTTTAAATTCTTCAAAGGTAAGGACAGTATATTTTTTCTTTTGTCTTTGTAATTCTAAAGTTTAGCATAATACCTGACACATGATAGGTACTTAATAAATACTTGTTGAGTAAATAAACCCTATAAATACTTGTTAAGTAAATAAGCCCTGAGTACAGCTCTGGGTAGAAGGCTAATCCATGAAATAGTACCCATATAAAAATTTATTTTAAATAATCACTGGTTCAGGCCTTAAACAGACATAGTATAGGAAAAAAATGGAAATTTCTTCCATCAAAAGTAATTTAAATACCCTTTCAATGAAATGCAGTATTTTAACCAGTTGAAAAAATCAATTGCAAAAAAAATGCTTTTCCTAAAATTTATAATTTTTCAATTTTCTTGCCCCTAGAAATATTGGGTTTTTTTTTTTGCTTAAATGTCAAAAGGGAGGTGAAGAGAGTATGGATGGAAAAAAATGTGAATGAATGAAGAGGTGAATGAATGAAATAAAATGAAAGAAAATTTATTAAGTGCTTATTAGATACAAAGCATGATAGTAAAAGCTGGAAATACAAATAAAAAAGCAAAACAGTCTCTGCTCACAAGAGAGCTCATATTTTGAAAGAGGAACACAATACATATAAGGGACCAGTATATAAGGAGAGACATTTTTGGCCAGAAAGTTACAGGGATAGTGAGTGGGGCTACAGAGCTGTCATTTAATATATCCCTTCTAGGAACAATGAAAGCTGATTTCATTATGGTACCAGAAATAGAGAATAAGAGTATGGGGGTAGGGAGGGAAGGTACTATCAGAGCAACTGGCAAGAAGATGGATGAGAAGTGGGCATGAAGTGAAATAAAGTTGTTCCCTGTCTGAAATAATAGACCACGTGAGGCCCTACCTATTCAGGATAGCAATATTCCAGCACAGAAATGCTAAAGGTGAATAGGTTAGAAACCAATTTTCAGGAAAAGTGATATAAGTAAAATAGTTTCCTAGTCCATCACATTTTTTGGACTGAGTCTGCATGACTCAAATTTGTTGTTGAAATTTAAATGAGGCCATTCCCCCCCATGCAAAACTAAAACTATTTATCTGTTTATTGAAATACCAATACCTTCCTTCCCTTCCCATTCCACCAGAAACAAAACCAATAAAACTGAGTGGCTAGTTTTCCTTAAAAATCTTTCTAGTTATATAGTTCACCAAGAAAACAGAAGCTATTATAGCTTCTTGCATATCCTATTCAAGAAATTTTAATATAAGGTACTTCAGGCCCAGTATAATAGGATCACAGAACTTGGAGCTAAAAGGAAACTTTGAGATCATAAGTATTTTTTTTTGAAAAGCTGAGCCTGACATTTAGATATTTTCATAGAATGCACTGTTTTTTCAGGCTAGTAAATTCCTCACCTAAACTCCTATTTCTCTTAACATCGTTTTTGCAAGCAAAGAAATACAGACACTACTTTATATTTTGTGTTCAGAAAACGACTCCTGAAATATATCTTTGCTGGGGAGGCGTTTGTGTAAGGGAAGTGTAGGTAGCACTACAAGCTTGTGTAATATTCCCAAATGTATTATATTTGAGAGTGAATAGTTCTTTTTTGAATGTTGGTTAAATGAAAATTACTCCTCTAGTCTTATAATGATATAGTTTTTTGTTATTAGAACAAAGTAGAACAGTTCACCTTCATATTTTTATATTTTTAATATTAATTTTGCTTATTTTTGTTATTGTTCACTTGTTTCAATTACATTTGACTTCACAACTCTATCTGAGGGTTTTGTTTTTGTTTTGTTTTGTTTTGTTTTTTGCAAAGGTACTGGAGTGGTTTATCATTTCCTTCTGTGGTACATTTTATAGATGAGGAAATTGAGGTAAGTAGGATTAAAGGACTTCCCCAAGATAACACAGTAAGTATCTGAGACTAGATTTGATCTCAGGAAGATGAATCTTCTTGTCTCTAGACCCTATTCTCTATTGATTGAATAACCTAGCTGTTCTCAATATTACTATAGTACACTAGTACTGCATAAATATTTTGGAGTAGTATGTCTTAAATATTCTAATTCTTGGTAATTATGATAATTTTTAACTTGACAATTTCTTTGGCATTTTATATTGAAGGACTCATGAGAGTATTCACTTTTGAGTTTGATAAAACTTTTCAGCCTTATTTAGAGGGATTATAGAGTCAAAACTAGAAAAAGGCCATAAAGTTCATCTAGTCCAAACCCCCCTCATTTTACAGATCAGAAAAAATAATTCTTGAGAAGTGATAGGAATTCAGATGCAAAGATGGAATTAGGACATCCCCATTCTGCAGATAAAGAAGATGAACATTAGAAAAAGGAAGAAAGGTCTTCCTATTACAGAGCCAATATGTCACAACTATGTCACAAAATTGGTCGTGTCCATGGAGCTATCCAAGGTACTGGACTCCTTCAGTCATTCTAATTATTCCCCAGCACTGCTCTTCTCGATCTGATCAACTTCTTCCAACTGCAAGAACCTTGAACTTCTTGATTTGGACTATCTCAAGTGTTAATCACCTATCAGATGTGAACTTGCTGATCTTTTCCTAATACCTGCTTCAGTCATGTAGTCATTTAGCAGATGATTAAAAATTGGCTCTCCAAGTTAAAAAAAATGCATTTTTAAATTTAGTGTGCATTATTACACAATTTCTCCACTGTTTTCTTAAACACCGACAATAAAAATTTATTTATAGATTTATTGATTCTACCAATTTCTAAAACATAATTGCTCACATTAAAAAAAATTGACAATTGATCCTTGTGGGTCAGTTGGAGCTGGCTTTAGCATACCTTTGCATGTGTTAGACTCACAATCTAGGTCCTTCCTTAAAAATTGCTCTAAACAGATATAGATGAATAGTAAAAATTTTAAATTATCACAAAATGGGTTAGTTTGACATAATTTTGTCCTTGGTTTATGTTTAGTTTCTTTTCTTCTTTTCTCCTCCTCTTCTTCCTTCCTTCCTTCCTCCTCCTCCTCCTTCTTCTTTTTCTCCTTCTTCTTTCTTCTTGCAAGGCAGTTGTGTTTAAGTGACTTGCCCAGGGTTGCATAGGTAGGAAGTGTTAAGTGTCTGAAGCCAGATTTAAATGCTGGTCCTCCTGACTCCAAGGCTGCTGCACTATATATTGCACCATCTAGCACCATTAATTAATTGTTGCTAATCTTATTAGGATTACAAGCTCATAGAATCAAAGATGGATAAGATCTTAGGTATGTATTCTCTCCTCAGCTATACTTCCAGGCATGTATGATGGACACTGCAAAGAAAATACTGGCATAGAAAATGGAATATCACATGTGAGTAACACAGAGAAAGTCAGTAGGACTGCAAGAGTGTAGAAAGAGAAATTAATGACCAATGAGGCTGGAAAGTTGATTGTGAAAACCTTTAAAAACTAAACAGAGGAATTTATTTAATTCTAGTGACAATAGAATATCACTAAAGTTGGTTGAACAGAGAAGTGATATCAGATTTGTGCTTAAGAAAAACAACTGTGGCAGCACTATATGGGATAAAACTAAGTGGTCAGATATTCGGGATAAAGAGATCAACTAAGAGTTCATTGCAATAATCTATGTGAAGAGTGATATGAGCCTAATATAGAGTCATAGCTTTGTGAGTGGAGAGAGAAGCAATACTGTAAATGTAGAGATGACAATGAAAATAAAAATGGACACAATGTAGTTTGGGGAGAGAAGGGAAGGATGAAGGGAATATATATATATATATATGTAGCTTTTAATGTGCCAGGAATTATACTAAGTACAATTGGGAGGAATCAGGAAGGGCCTCATTTGTAAGTGGTGCTTGACCTAAATCTGAAGGAAAAGATGGATTTCAATAGATGGAAGGGAGGGGAAAAGTACATTCCAGGCATGGGGGCAGTCAGTGCAAAGGCATATCTGTGGAACAGTGCCAGTATAGCTGTTGCAGAATGAGGGGAGATGAGTAATATGTAAGAAAATAAGATTAGAAAGGTAGGAAGGGATTAGATTCCAAGGAGATTTAAATGTCAAACAGAGAAGTTTATATTTTATCCCAGAGGCAAGAATGAACCACTGTAGTTTATTGAACAAGAGGATTATGTGATTAGATATCACTTTAGGAAAAATCACTTTGGCAACTATGTGGAGAATGGATTGGACTTGAAGCAGGAAGATAAAATAGAAGGATATTGAAATAGTGTGGGCTGAAGTAATAAAGGATTGAACTGTGGTCTCCATGTGAGAAAGGAAGAGGGGATACATAGGAAAGATGTCCTGGAGATGAAAATAACAAAAGTTGTCAGCTCAATAATATGTGGGAGAAAACAGAGTAAAAAGTTGAGGAATTGTGAATTGCACACCTGATGCCAAGAAGGCCAGTAGTATCCTTGATATTGATAAAACTCAGAAGAAGAGAGGGTTTGGGGGAAAATATAATAAGTTCTATTTTGGGCATATTGAACTTGAAATGCCTATAGGAAGTTAGTCACAAATGTCCTAGTTGGTCATGTAGTATTGAGCTCACAAGAAAGAGGTTTGTATATGTAGAACTGGGAGTTCTCTGCATGAATATGATAAGTGAATACATAAAAGCTGCTGAAGTCACCAAGATTTCATATGCAGAGAGAAAAGAGAAGAGGATTTTAAAGTAGAAAAAAAAAGTGAATGTTCAAGGATGAGGAGAATGGGAAAAGTAGTTTAAATGATAGTGATATATAAAACAATATATTTTATAATAGAAACCACTCCCTTTTTTCTTCAACTAATAGTGTATAATATACTTAGCAGAAAAGCTAGATAGTGTAAACTTACTGAGAGGGCTTGATGTCTCATGGCGATTTGTATTCTCAGATCTTTCCAAGGTGTCCAATGCCTAGTGGTAACCAATAAATGGGTTTGTTGTTTTTGTTGTTAGTGATTTTATATATATATATATATATATATATATATACATTTATATTATATTATATTAATTATATTATATTATATTGTGATTATTACCATTATCAAAAGGTTTCTCTGACACTGCATGGAATCACCTCATCCACTTAAAATGGAAAACCATTCATGAATAAACTGTTTATATTATAAATAGATGAGATGACTTTTGATTAATTTGTGTTTTCTTAAAAACATTGACTGTCAGCTGTCATTTATTAATGATATGTTGGGATATAATGAATATGCTTGAATTTCACAGTTTTTATATTTCATAGGAAGAAGCTAAAATCTATATTGATAAGGGAAGAATTTAGTACCAAAGAAGCTATAAGGAGCTTTACAAAATGTAAAATAAATAATTTTGATTATATAAAATTTTTAAAAGTTTTTGCACAAACAATTAATGCAACCAAAATTATAAGGAAAACAGAAAACTGGGAAAATATTTTTGCAACATGTATCTCTGATAAAGGTCTTATTTCTCAAATAGGGAACTGAGTCAAATTTATAAAAATACAAGTCAATCTCCAATTGATAAATGGTCAAAGAACATGAATATGCAGTTTTTAAACAAAGAAATCAAAGCTATCTATAGTCATAGTAAAAATGTTCTAAGTCATTATTGATAAGAGAAATGCAAATTAAAAGAATTCTGAGGTACTACTTCATACCTATCAGAGTGACAAAACAGGAAGATATTGAATATTGAAGAAGATGTGGGAAAACTGGGACATTGTTGGTGGAGTTATAAACTAATTATTCTGGACAACAATTTGGAACTATGTCCAAGGGGCTATAAAACTGTGCATACCCTTTGATCCAGCAAGACAACTGCTAGATATATATCCCAAGACACACAAAAAAGGGAAAAGGACCTATTTGTACAAAAATATTTATAGCAGCTCTTTTTGTGATGATTAAGAATTGGAATAAAGGGATGCCCACCAAGGGGAAGGGTTAAACAAGTTTTGGTATAAGATTAAAATAGAACATTATTGAGCTATAAGAAATGAAGAACAATGATTTCAGAAAACCTGGAAAACATAGGAACTGATGCAGAATGAAGTGAACAGAACCAGGAGAATGTTGTACACAGTAAAACAATATACAATGAAAAATTGTGAATGACTTAGCTACTGTCAGCAATACAATGATCCAAGACAATCCCAAAGGATGAATAGTGAAGAACAAGCCTCCAGATTGATTTAATACAGACTGAAGCATGCTCTTTTTCACTTTCATTCATTTTTTCCTTTTGAGTCTCTTATACAAAATCATTAATATGGAAATGCTTTACATAATTGCACATATATTATCTATATCTGATTGTTTACTGTGTGAGGGAGGGAGAAGGAAAGGAAGAAAGGGAGAGAGAGAATTTGAAACTGAAAACTTTAAATAAGAATGTTTTAAAAAATAAAATTAATTAGGAGCAACAAAAAGAAACTAAAACCTGTGGAGCGCTCCTGAGCTAACACCTGTGATCAAATGGCTTGTTGGTTTAAAGAGTGAACCTAAGACAAGTTTTTTCATTGTTTTTTTTTTGCTGTAGGCAAACAAATATTTGTACCTTACGGTTTCAAAACACATATAAAATTGAATAAAATATTTGAACAAAAACTTCTTTTCCTGAAATAGTTAAATAAATATTGATGGAATTTAACTTTTTATTGATGCCATAGAAAAGCCAAAATTTCAATGGGAAAGAAAATGTGATAATTAAGTTAATTATCTGAATGTTTTGACTTAAAGCTTTATCCAGATAAGCCTAAATTTATTTATTCTAATTGTACAGAAGTAGCTTTTGAAAAATTTTTATAAAGAATACAGCTAAAGACCAATCTGGGACTAATATACATAAAAAGGAAATATCTATAGTAATAGGGAAACAGTAAATAACAGCCTTGTTTATAGTTTTATTGTGAAACATAATTACCATGTAGTTTAAGAAACTCTGCCTTCCTAGGAACTTTCATCCTGCAGAAATATTGACTGAAGGTGGGCCTTGCTTAAACAATGTGTAATTCCTACATCCTTGTGAAATTCAAGGAAGGAGACATTACTACAAGGAAATAATGATAGTAATAAAGTTAGAATACTTCATTTAAAGCACATCATTAGATGACAATTAATAAACATATCCTTAATTGATGAATTTGCTAATATTTGTTTCCAGTTAATGATTTCTATCCAGGTTATTACCTGTAGCATAAAAAACAGAGCAAAAATTTTTCAAGAAACATATATAGTATCATCTCATTAGAAAGCCTTTCATAATTCTTATTTTTCCTTCAGAAGAAATAACATTAATACTACCAATTTGAAAAATCCCATCATGTTTTGTTTGTGGGGATTTTTTTTTAGCTTAGAAGCATACTTTGATAATGTGTATAAAGGAAAAATTTAACATACTCTTTTCAAATGTGAATTTTCTGCAACCCCTTATTGCCCTTATATGAAACATGAAATGTAAAAATAGGATAAAAGATATGGATAAGCTATCAATGTAAAGAAAAAAATAACAATACTTTCAAATAATTAAAGATATCCCAAAGTGGAATGGACTACCTTTGAAGATTTCTCCCATAGAGAGCTTCAAGTTAAGATGGATGACCACAGAATTATCATAGAAGAGATTATTTTTTTATTTTGATAGTATTTTATTTTTCCAAGTATATACAAAGATAGTTTTCAACATTCACCTTTACAAAACCTTGTGTTCCAATTTTTCTCTCTCCTTTTCTCCCTCCACCCTCTCCTAGACAGCAAGTAATCTGATATAAGCTAAACATGTACATTTCTTCTAAACATTTCCATATTTGTCAAAAGACAGGAAAAATAAACAAGCAAACAATAACAACAGCAACAGAGATGAAAATACTATGCTTTGATCTATTCAGCCTCCATAGTTCCCTCTCTGGATGGGGATGGCACTTTCCAAGGAATTAGTTTTCAAGTGTGGGTTGGATTGGTTGTCTTTTATTCTTGAAGAGGAACAAAGTGACTATGTTGTAATTAAGGTACAATGTGTCTGACTATGGCTGATCTGATCAATATGAACTCAGAATTTTCTACTACAGGTAGGGTCACAAATAATTCATGTGAACATTTGGAGTGGAGATGTCTAAATTTATTTATTTTTTTTATCTGGGTTGGAATAGATATCCTTCCAGTTTTGAAATTCTTTGTAATTTTGCAGTTATAAAACAAAAACATTTTTGGTCCTTATTTTCTTTGATTTTTCTGTGGCATTGACACTATTTGAATATAATTTCTTTTTGATTGTTTTAATCGTTCTTGACTTCTGGTTCACTTCTCGGATTTGACCTTTATCTTTTTCATTGGCCCCTATATCTTCCTTGATTCTAGCTTAAGCACAGGTTTCCTAAATCCTGTTTTTATTCTCTATTAAACTCTTTCATTAATGATCTAATCACTTTTATGGCTTCAACTATCACATTCTGTGTAGATAATTCTCACATACATGTCTTCATCCATGACTTCTTCTTTTAAGCTCTGACTTCCATTTCAGTACTCACTGTATATATAATTCCAAAGTTTCCTCGTGGCACCTTGAATAGCAATATTAATGCAGAAGCATTAGTGGGTTTCAATGGAGAAAAATTAAAAGACGAATCAGCAGAGATTTTGGTCAAGATTCTGCCTCTCATTGGATGATGTTGGCAAACTAATTAACTTTTCCAGGTCTCAATTTCCTCATTTCTAGAATAGCAATAATAAAAATGGTAGAAGTTATACCACAGAATTTGTGAGAATTAATCAAAATAAGATACATAAATGTATTTTAGAAACCTTTAAGTATTATAAAATGCCAGTTATTAAAAATGTCCTTCCCAAACCTGCCTGTCATAATTCTACTTCCTGGTTTTTATTAATTGTACCACTGTTTGATTTGTACCTCATGAATTTTGGAGTTAGAAGAATTAATAAGGAACAAATCGTCTTTCTAGTTCTTGAAAAAATCATTTGCAGAGAACCAGGAGATCATTCAACATGGCAATAACAAGATTATACCATGATCAATTCTTATGGACATGGCTCTTGCCAACAATGAGATGATTCAGGCCAGTTCCAATGATCTTGTGATGGAGAGAGCCATCTAAATCCAGAGAGAGGACTGTGGGAACTAAATGTGGATCACAGCATAGCATTTTCACTCTTTTTGTTGTTGTTTCCTTTGCTTTTTGTTTTCTTTCTCATTTTTTCCCTTTTTTGATCTGATTTTTCTTGTGTAGCATGCTAATTGTGGAAATATGTATAGAAGAATTGCACATGTTTAACATATATTGGATCACTTGCCATCTAGGGGAAAGGATGGAGGGAAGGGAGGAAAAAATTAAAACACAATTTTGTAAAGGTGAATGTTGAAAATTATCCATGTATATATTTTGAAAATAAAAAGCTTTAATTAAAAAAAAAGAAAATCATTTGCAGAGGTTGCATTAGAGATAATTAAGCTAACTAGGCAGTATAGTAAATAAAGCCCTGAAGCTGGAGTCAAGAAGACCTGAGCTCAAATACAGCATCAGATACTTAATAACTGTGTGATGATGTGACATGGGGATCACCCATGTCCTCAAACTGTTGTGGAGGATTAATGCACACACACACATATGTATATGTATATGCATACACACATATATTTATAATACCCTTTGCAAAATACTCAGTGTTATATAAATGTGATGATGATGATGATGCTAACTGCCAAGTACTCAACAAATAGAATGATATGTTGAAAAATGTTTTTCAATATCCTTTTAATAAATATACATTTTAACACCAGAAAATTCTCCTTTCCATATAAACATTTTTTGGTGTGATTTATCAGGTTAGTGGCTATGTCATAAATTGAGATTCAAGACCTCTGGTGCAAGGGATCTTAAACTTTTTCCACTTGCTCCTCCAAGAAATTTTTACATGTTATGTGATCTTAGGCGGGTCACCTTTCTCAGTTTTCACATCTGTAATGAAGAGATACCATTTATGTGTGTTGTTCTGCCTGTCATAGTTCTCTCCCTAGTCGAATTTATTCTCTGTTTAGCTGTCAAAGTGATTTTTACTAAAACTCAGATCTGACCATGTCATGACTACCTCTCAATCAATAACCTCCAGTGATTGCCAGTCCTCTTAGAATCAAAAACAAGTTCCTTTATTTGGCAAAATCCTTTATAACATATATATTTTAACATGTTTAGCACATATTGGATTACTGGCCATGTAGGGGAAGGGGGAAAAATTTGGAACATAAAGTTTTTCAAGGGTCAATGTTGAAAAATTATTCATGTATGTTTTGAAAATAAAAAGTTTCAATTAAAAAAATGCTTCAAAAACTATCTTCCCCCTTTCTACTCCTTCCCACCCCCTTCAGTCTTCTTATACTTTACTTTCCAACCACACTCTTGGATCCAGCTGATCTTCTCACTGTTCCATGAACAAAACACTATCTCTCAATTCTGGGCATTTTCTCTGGCTGTCCCCCAAGCCTGGAACATTCTCCTTCCTTGAATCCATCTACTGGCTTCCCTCAAGTCCCAACTAAATTCTCACCTTCTACAGGAAGCCTTTCTCAGTCCTTAATTCTAGAGCCTTCCCTGCTTATCCTATATATCCTTTGTTTATACATATTTGTTTGCTTATTTATTATCTTCACCCTCCTATCAGATTGTGAGCTCCCTGAGAGCGGGAATTGTCTGACTTTTTTTTTTTTTTTTGGTATCCCTAGGACTTAGTGTGTTACCTGGGACATAACATATGCTTAATAAATGTTTATTGGCTGAAAAAAAATTTACATGACCCTGGATATATAGAGATATAAAACAGATGTGCAAATCAAATATTTGCTGATGATAAATCATAATTTTGTGGCCCTAACATTCGGTAACAAGACCCCAGTGAGATCTCGATCTATTTAGGAAGCTGGACTCTAGTAAATAATAACAAAACCATTTTCAAATATAGATGAATCAAAACTCTAGGCTGAACAGGGTCCTAAACAAACTTTTTATCTCTGTCTACTTCCCAATTTCCTATCAGTAGCCATGTTCTGCCCATTTAACCTCAGTAGTATTTCTTCTATATATCCCCTGCCTTTTGTTTTATTCCATTCCCACTGCTTTCACCTTCATTTCCTAGACCATTTATAGGGCCTCCTAACTACTTTTTTTTTGTCTTGAGACTTCCAATTTCACTCTTTGTTGTCAAAGTTTCCTTATTCACAGTTGTGATCACATCATTCCTTGTACACAACTGTATTCACACTTCTTTGCTCAAAATCTTCCAGTGCTGTTTGTATAAGATCATAAAATCATAGATATAGAACTAGAATGGGCTTTAGGGGGTCAACTCCTAGCTCAGTGCTTCTGGAAGAATGTGCCACAACACACTAATTTCATAAATTTCCCAAGATGCCAAGAATTGTATGAAGTTTAGACTTGCAAATATAATACATGCTAGAATATCCTAACACTAGATTCTTCAAAAAAAAAAGTTACTCTGCCAAAGACAGAAAAAAAAGATTGATAAACAGTAAAATAGCCTAAATTCCTAAGTCTGATATTGAAAAGTTTCCACAATCGGTATTCATATCTTATCTCTAGTTCTAGACAGTTTTGGGGAGGGAGAGAGATGTCCATTATTTATCCAGGCCTGGTAAACATTGAATGAGTTTTGTTAAATGTTGACTAAAGGAAAAACTCCCACTCTAAGTTTTCAAGGAAAACAAAAACCTTAATCCAGGGCTAATGTTAAAGCTAGATTTTTTTTTCCTTTTTTTGTGATACATGCTAAATTGGCAGAAAGACAAATTGTCTTTATAATTCTTTGAAAAAATTAAAAATAGGAGTGGGAAAATTAGAATGAATACTGGACATGTTCTGCCATGGAAGAAATAAAGAGATCACTTTAATTACTATGATTAGATGCAATGTAAGGAAGTACTAATTTACTCCATGGAACACTAATGATCTGAAGGAGTTAGCACAGCATTCAAAATTACCTACTTGTTTCATTTGACTTATTGCAGTTCTCAGATCAGTGATTTTGCCTGTGTGAATGATTTGAGTTACAGGTTTCTTTGAACATTTGTCCCTTTTAGAGAGGAAGAACAAGGGTAATATCATTAAGACATTGGCAATTTATGTTTCTAATAGATAAAGATGATCCCATAGAAATCATCTACAAATGCTCATTAACTATCAATAGAAACATAAAACTTGTTAGGTTAATTATTCTTCTGACCAGATAAATTGGTTCATGAGTTTTTTAGAGAACTTTCTCCTCTTTCTCCACTATCAACCCAGAATTAACAGTGATTCAAGATTCATGAATGTCAATCTTTTGTGGCTTACAGTTTCCTCACTGTTTCCTGTGTAAACAAGCAAAAGAGCAAATAAATTCTTCACTAGGAATATCTTCTACCCTCTCTTCATATAATATATGTGTATATATAAAAAAATACAGAATGCCTTTATATAGGTATAAATATATGCAATATAGAGCTATACATATACACTGTGATACATGTACATATACACATACTATTCATATAAATGTATTTATAATATACTTATACATGCACATCACACATATTTATGTGTACACACATCTGCATATGTATGTTTTTTTCTATACATGTGTTTGGAAGGAACACTGGAGGAAAGCAGGTGCATTTTGTATTAGACATCTGAGATGAAATCAGACAGTATTCAGAAACTCTTAATGGGACTGGAACAAAAAAAAAAAGCAGGAAGAGGGTCAAAAAGGGGGTAAGTCATTAGCAGCCATCCTTCTTCCCCTCTCCAAAGGAGTACACAAAGAGGTTTGAGGAAAAAAAATTTGCTCTATTTACTCATATAATCTTCATAGATCTTTTTAGGTCTGATATGTATTTCTGTACTTAAATTTGCTTATCTTAATCTGTTTTGATTGTTGGTTTTATCTAGGGCAGATAGGGGAGGTTTAGGGAAGGTAGGTGTTATATTACCCTTTCCACAGTTTCTGTCACAGGTTTATACTGATTATATTTCCACAAGCCATAAGACTGCATTCACATCTTCTTCTGAAAAGTTTTTTTTTCCCCCCAAACTTTAACCAAATCTCCAAGAAGCAACTATTACATGCATTGCAAGCATTTGCTCTTCAGCAAACCTCTGGAACAAAACCTTCTTTTAAAAGCTAATGAATATAAATACCATCTTTATCATTTAATTGGACGGGATATCTTCAGAGAAGTTTCTAAAAAGCCAGCAAGAATCATATGAAAAATCTAAAAACCATTTTGCTGATTTATTCTTTAATTCACTTCAGTGATTATATTTAAACAGGAAGACTTTTCCATTCCCAAATGCACCCTAGAATTGATCAAATGTGGGAATTAATTGATAGTATCACAGGACTACCACAGTCAAACTAAATTCTTTTAAAGAGTTTAAAAGCCTTACCATAAAATTAGATTATCTCAGTTCAAGAGTAAGCTCTTTCTTTTATATCTTGTTCCTTTGACCAGTGTGTGGCGCTGTCTCCTGTAGAAAACTTGCTACTAAATTTAAAGAAGCTTGTCTCCAAATCTGTTGGTATTTAAATAGCCTAATATAAATATCAGTCAGCTTTAAAATATATACATATATATAAAAGTAAAATAAAATAAAATCAGCATTTAGTTTATTTATCAAGCCATTTAAAATACTTTAATGGTATTATATACTGTAAAGTATTATAAGACCAAAAAAAATTAGATCATTCAATTTTACTAAACAGTAAAAGCCAAAAATAAGTGACTTGTTTCTTTATAATTCAAACCAAATTTTATGTGGCAAGTGGGTCAGAAAGTAAAAAAATGAGGACTCAAATAATTGAATGAAATTCCATAAAATATTCATACATCTTTTCTTCATTTTAGCTTCCATATAGCTTTTCAGTATGTTAATTGCTTAACATATATTTAGGTTAATTCATGCCCTCAAAACATATGTTTGTATAAAACTCCATAATATTTTAGTCACTAACGAGGCTTAGAATGGTGATGTTAATTTTTCATATTTTAATTGCTTGTTAACACCTGCATATTTATTAAAACATTTTTATATCAATGGATTATCATATGTAGATTATTTTGGAAATTTATAATTATTTACTGTAGTTTTCTTTCTTTTTGAATTAGGGTTTGAAAAGTCTCTACATTTCTTACTCTCCTTGAAAAGGCAAATGTCCTGGTGAGTTCACTTTCACTATCACTGAACAGCAAGTCTTTTGTATGCTCACAAACACAGGCCTCACTAGCTATGTCCAGCAGCTGTTCTGCTGAGACACTGAAGTCAACAGAATTTACACACAGAAATACTACAAGACTGAGCATGGGAGAAAAATTCATGTTTGAAACTGATGAAGTCTATAAGAAAAATCTTTTAAATCTTCACAAATTTTCAAAATTTTGTGGTAACAAACAAAATATTGGAAATTGCTTAGGATAGGCTACATAATAGATTTTCATGCACAACAGTAATTGAGTAAGTTTGATAGCACTGTACCTTATATAGTGAACACTCAATAAATATTTGTTGAATATTCAAATGAATGAAAGAATGAATGAATGATAAGGGGGTGGTGGTGGTTGGGAAATTTAAATTTAAAGATATGTTTGAGATCATTTCAAGAATTAACGTTTGCTAGAACTAGGGAAATAGTTGGAAAGACTATATGAATTTGACTAACAAAAATTTAAATTATGTTATTTCTCTATTTTACTGTTCTGATTATCTGATAAAATGAAACTTAGATACTTCTAGTAAACAATTTTGAGTAGAACCCCAGGAAAAATATGTAATGGTAAAAATATAATGGTAAAATTCCTTTCTAGAGTCTCTAAACTGTCAATGGATTTTAAAATCTTAATTTAAGATTAAGAGAGGCAACATTGATATGCTGGATAGACAGATTTCCCCAGAACCAAGAAAATTTGAGTTCAAGTCTTATTTCTTAAACTAATTGGCTATGTTGGACAAGTTACAATCTCTCAGTGTTTGATCTAGGCATCTATGCTGTGCATTGCAAAGAATTCTCTATGCCCATTAAATGAGAGATCTAGTCCTTGTCACTATTTAGTCTGTGTCTAGTTCAACTCTTCCCTAACCTAGGTAGTCAGCACTATGAAATAGAGAAACATGGCACATATTTTACCAGAAAGGGGTTTTTTGGGGGGCAGTGCATTAAATAAAGCATACTAAAATTTTTATAAATTAATAACATTGTGTGCTTAGCAAAGAGAAGCATTAAATAAATACAAAAATGTGATAACTATTAACATTGCATGTCCTGTCTCTGCCCAAGCATATATGTTACACACACACACACACACACACACACACACACACACATTATAAATGGGCAGGTATGCATAGGTTTATACATTTATGTGTATACATACATGTGGGCAGATACACGCACTGCATGCACTAAAATAACTTTTGGAAAACGTGTACATAATGCATATGTATACAGGTGTCATATATGACATGCATATAAACATATTTATGATTACATGAGTGGTTACTCATGATAGAGCACTGTAAAAAGAAGTAACTATTTGTATGATAATAGTTCATGCAAATCCTGTTAAATAGATGATACAAAAAATATATGCCTTATTTTAACCCTAAATAATCTTGAAGAATCTACAAACCAGGTACATATTCATATTATGTTGTTATATGTTATGTTATATATTCATGTTAAATTTTTTTAAAATCCCAGTAACATATTTCCAATTTTACATTCCTTTAAATGGCTCAATTTCTCATATTCCAAGCTTCTAATTACTTTTACTCTGTTTTTATATGAATATAGGTCATCCCATGAACTTAATAAAGGTTGTAATTTCTAGAAAAGGAAACACAGACCTGGATCTAGATATATACATATACATATAATATGTGTATACACATAAGTATGTATGTAGAATGTGCTTATCTATTATATGTATATATATATATATATTCATGCATATGTATATGCACATACATATAAATATATTATATATATACATGTTTATTTATCTATCTTTTCATAAGCTTACATACATATATAGAAATAACTACTTTGAGATTATGAAAGATTTTTCCCCAAATTGTGGATCTTGATGATTGATTGTTTCATCATGAAACTTCTTAAATAATCAACCTCTTTACATCACTCAAAGTTTATGCGTATTTGGGGAGATGATATAAATAAATTCAGAGTCATAAGCTTACTCCACCAAATGTTAAAAAGGAAGGTGAAATCTGAGTGGTACCTGAAATGTCTAGCTGTCAAATCACTAGAACTTGCAGTTGGGGATGTAGGAGAATACTAGGCTTGGACTGGATATTTTCATTTAGTCCTCTATCTCTGATACTAATCACCACTGTCTGAAATATATTTATTCCCAGGAAAAGAAGGTGAAGGAAAAAACTGGCAAACTATGAATCATATTTTAAAGAAAAATCTCATTCTCAGGAAGACACAGAAACTAAATGCATTTTGGGACTGAGAAAATCCATTTTGATCTTTTATAACAGATCCAATTTGGCAATATGTCCTGATTTTTCAATATATCTTTGGAGGAACCCTCTTCCCACTTTGGCATGGACACTAGTGAGAAAAGAAGGCTATTCCAACCTAGATTCATATGTACCAATCAAAAGAAATCATTTCCCTCAAATTTCTATACTTGGAAAAATATATCAATTCCCTTTCCCCAAGAGAAATGTCATTGCTATATCCAACCAACCCTCCAAGTGCAAAATTAACATTCCATATTAGAAATCAACTAAAATCTTATTTGTATGTCAATCTATCAACACAAATGAGAATGTAGATTCTATGATTTTTTTCTTGTGTCTCTCATGCTACCTAGATACCTTGTACATAGATGGTATTTAATAAGTATTTGTTAACTAAGTTAAAACTTCCTTGACTATCTATTGAAAAATGACCTTAGAATGAGTATTACCAAAGTTTTGTCCTCTCAAAAAATCTGATTTTTTTATTAGAAGATGAACATTTTAATGTTAGAAAACCAATTGAATGCCTCTATTTGATCTAAGCCATAATAAAAGACAATTACATTGAAGTTTCTTCTCTACTTTTAATGGAATCCAGAACACCTTTCATGAAATCCAGTACACCAAATTAATATTTGTCAAGTAAAATGGACAATCAATGCCACTTGATTCTGAAATTATTATATTTTATGTTGCTTCTAAAATCCTAAAAAAAAAGGATGAGCCAAGAACTTTGGTTACAATTTGTTTTTTAAGTTAAATTTGGTGAAGATTTTTTTCTTTTGGTATTCATACATTAATGTATTACTTTTTATTCATTTAAGTTAACAGAAGTCAGAATCAAGTAAGTTAATTGGAAAAATCTAACCCACAAGGTTTAAGGCAGTGTTTGAGAAGTAGTGTCTTGGAAGTTTCTTTATCTGCAACAGCTTTACCTAACACAAAAATAGAAAGGTGATAGATTTAAAGTACAAAATAACCAATGAGTTGGCAAAGTGATTCATATCCATTCCTAGACAAATGTCTTTGTGTGACCTTGGCCAAGAAAGAATTTATTAAAGAGTATTTATTAAGTGCCTACTATTGTGCACTTTAAGTGTTTTACCAATATCTCTCATTTGATCCTCACAACCTTGAGAGACAGGTAATATTATTATCCCCTTTTCATAGTTGAGGAACTTGAGGCAAAAAGAGGCTAAATGATTTACCCAGTTTACATAGCTTCTGAGGCCTACATTTAAATCCAGATATCTTTGACCCTAGTCCCAGTTCTCTATACATCTCGATATCTAGATAAAAGTTACTAAACCTCTGTCTGCCTAAATTCCTTCATTTCTAAAATTGGGTTGTTGTAAGGATAAGTGAGATAGATAAAATTTGTAGTATTATGCCAAATGAAAACACACCAAACTAGCCTAATATCTTTCTTTTTTTTTAATAAAGATTTTGAGTTTTTTTTTCTTTTTTTAAGTTTTTTTTTTCTTTTTTTGTTTTTTGCTGAGGCAATTGGGGTTAAGTGACTTGCCCAGGATCACACAGCTAGGAAGTGTCTGAGACCAGATTTGAACTCAGGTCGTCCTGACTTCAAGGCTGGTGCTCTATCCATTGCGCCACCTAGCTGCCCCAAGATTTTGAGTTTTAAAACATATGCATAGATAATTTTCAATACTGGCCCTTGCAAAATCTTGTGTTCCAAAATTTTCTCTCCTTCCCTTCACTCTCTCCCTCCCCTAGATAGAAAGTAATCCAATGTATGTTAAATATGTGCAATTCTTATATACATATTTACACAATTATCATGCTACACGAGGAAAATTAGCTCAAAAAGGAAAAAAAAATTAGAAAGAAAACAAAAAGCAAGCAAAGTACAACCAAAAAAAGTGAAAGTACTATGTTGTGATCCATATTCAGTACCTACAGTCTTCTCTAGGTGCAGATTAGCTTAATCTCTCATCAAAAGTTCTACTTAGCAAGTACTCATAGGGGTTTTTTTATGATAGGCCAAACATGCTTAACATGCATAGAATATGCATAGAACATGCATAAACATATACCTTTGAAATAAAGTACAGGGATTTATTCAAATATTTAGAAGTTTTAGCTAAAAGTTCATGCTTGAAATTTTCACAATTTTTTCTCTGTTTTTTATCTCTGTTACAATAGTTTTATGCCATGTTAATTATGAATTAAAGCTACTTTAAAAATATAGACTTAATAAAAACCCATGACTGCACTAAGAGGTTCTACTAGTATAACTTTACATCTAACAATATACATATTTGAAGTTTGTTTTCTGTTTCATGAAAATATTTTAGTAATTCAAAAATGAAAAGACAATAAAACTTACACAAAACACAAGTTTCATAATATTAATGAAATCAATTGACATAAATAACATCTTAGTACATTTATCTATAAGCTACACAACTTTAGACTTTGCTTTTATACCATGGTTTTCAACAGAAATAATATTATTTTCCAACTAACTAGTATTTCAATTATAGATTTTGGGAGCTCTAAGAAAATCATTTGATTTGTGGCAGCCCTTTTTGTAGTGGCTAGAAACTGGAAACTGAATGGATGTCCATCAATTGGAGAGTGGCTGAATAAGTTATGGTATATGAATGTTATGGAATATTATTGTTCTGTAAGAAACGACCAGCAGGACGATTTCAGAGAGGTCTGGAGAGACTTGCATGAACTGATGCTGAGTGAAACAAGCAGAACCAGATCATTATTCACAGCAACAACAAGACTATATGATGATCAATTCTGATGGACATGGCTCTCTTCAACAAAGAAATGTTTCAAACCAGTTCTAATTGTTCACTGAAGAAAGCCATATACACCCAGAGAGAGGGGTGTGAAATGTAGACCACAACATAACATTTTCATGCTCTCAATTGATGTTTGCTTGCATTGTGTTTCCTTTCTCTGATTTTTCTTTATTGTAGATACAATTTTTCTTACACAAAAATAAGTGTGGAAATATGTATACATATATTTGATTTGTCAAGTATTTTAACATAATTAACATGTAGTGGATATCCTGCCATCTAGGGGAGGGGTGGGGACTAGGGGGAAAATTTATAACAAAAAGCTTTGTAAGGGTTAATGTTGAAGAATTACCCATACATATGTTTTGCAAATAAAAAGTTTTAATTTTTTTAAAAAAAAGAAAAGAAAATCATTTGAATCAAATCATTTCATTGAAATTTTAACTGGCCTAAATAGAGAGTTGTTGGGTCTGATAACCTAGACTCTTTAGTAAAGCCAAGGATGTTGATTTTGTAATTCCCTTTACTACATATATAGACAAATACATGTGTGGGTTATTGGAACAGTTGATTAACATTGAGTACATAGATATTTATGTTAGATTACTTATTTAAAAAAAGACAACATGCTATGGTTTTATTAAGATAATAATGAGATGTTCAGATTTCACAATGATTGAATTAAAAGGAGAGAAAATATAGCAAAACAGTCAAGAGATCCTATGTATTCAGACTGAATGAATTAATTGGGAGGACTTCAATCGATTAATTAGCATATGGCTATTTAGTCCTTCTTGCCAGGCATTTATATACTCTGACTAGACAAAGCCAAAAATGAAACTGTTCCTGACCTCAAAGAGTTTATGTTCTGTCAGGATAAATAAGATATCCATATTTAAGCATTTGAAAATTTTAAACTAAATTCTGGGTGCATATATATGTATATTTACATATATACAGGCCCATTAAGGATTTGGTGGATTTCGGTGTGTTCCTATTAGAATATACATGTATTTAAATGTAAGGAAGTATAGGTATCTAAATACTTTTATTTTTCAGTATTAGTATACATGAATACATTGCTAATGAGATTTTAAAGTCACATATATAAAAGGAAACATTCTTTGAAGATAACTATCTATATATTCTCAAATACTCAATATTTCTACCCATCATAATGTTTAGTGTAATAATAATGGCTTAGAACTTTAAAGTTTTCTAAGCAGTGTGTGTATATCTGTTTGTGTATGTACACATATACACAGATATATGGTTTTTTTTTTAATTTTTTTATTTTATTTGCATAACATATGTGTGGGTAATTCTTCAACAATAATCCTTACATAGCTTTCCGTTACAAATTTTTCCCCCCAACTCCCCACCCCTCCCTTAGATGGCAGGATATCCACTACATGTTAATTATGTTAAAATATTGGCAAATCGAATATATGTATACATATTTCCAAACTTATCATTGGTGTGCAAGAAAAATCTTATCTACACAAACGATATATCAGATAAAGGAAACACAATGTAAGCAAACATCAATCAAGGAGTATGAGAATGTTATGTTGTGGTCCACATTTCGCATCCCTCTCTCTGGGTGTATATGGCTTTCTTCAGTGAACAATTGGAGGTGGTTTGAAACATTTCATTGTTGAAGAGAGCCATGTCCATCAGAATTGATCGTCATATAGTACTACACAGATATATGTTATATATTATACACACACATATATATTCTCATTTGAGCTTTAAAATAACCCCATGAGTAAGGATATGATACTATTTTTTGAAAAGATATAGACAATGAGTATTAGAAATATAAAATGATTTTTCTAATATATAAGGTATGTTTACAATCCTTGTGTTCCTGTAAACAAGGTCAGCACTGGATTTAAAAGATCATGCTAACCTCAAAGTACTATAAAGTGTTATAACATCAAATAGCTTTGATTCATGATAGTTATTAATCATATCTTCAGCATACTATAATATAGTCATTGAGAGAAATCAATAAAGACCCTTCAGTATAATAGTTTATTATCAAAAATGTAAAAAATGTTTAAGGAAAAAAGAAAAATACAAGATGATACAAAAAAAGTTTAGTTTTAGTGAAATAAGCATTGGAGTAGGAATCAGGAGACGTTAATTCTGGTTTTGGTTCTGCCCCCCTGATACCTCACCCCTCAACCTTATGGTCTTGGTTGTCATGTTTTGGGGCCTATATTTCTGTAACTGTAAGATGTAAAGGCTGGCACAGATGATTTAATATTATACCCCAAATGCAAAAATACTAAGATTGCAGTGGAATTACAAGAAAAATCAAATATGAGAAAAGTTGTTGGGGTGATGAATCCTGTTCTCAAAGTGGGGAAGTTTCTTTTATGGGACCACTCACTAATCAATGTATTATCAGGGTAACTGATAGGTTAACTGCTAAGAAAGCTTCAATGTGGATCTGTTAATAAATGTTGACCATTTTTACAAGTTGTTTCTTAATTATTAAAAAGACTAATCTCTTTCTTTTCTCAAACTTATCCCATGATGAAGATCAGAGCACCTTCAACATTTCATGAATGTTTCTGACCCACTACTTGAGGAAACAAAAAGGTCAGTGATATCTTCCTTACTACCCTTTTCATTGGATTTAGGTAGAGCTGGAAGTCTTGATTTACAAATGAGGAAAACTGATACTCAGGTAGGTAAAAGTATTTCCCCTAGTCATAGAGGTTGTAAATAACAGGAAACATTTTCAAGCTAAGATGGGGGGAAATGACATATATTAATAGGAAAAGAACTGAGAGCCAATAAACCAGAGTGGTTGAGTGGGAAATACTTTAGACTTAGAATCAGCTTATTTGTATGAGTTCAAATTCCAGCTCTGCTATTGATTTCTGTGACTTGGATAAGTCACTTGAATCAATGCTGATAGAATTTGTTTTCTTTTAAATTCTGTGATTTATGATTTGGGTTAAATACTGGCACAGATAATTGTGATTTCTCTGGGTCTCAGTTTTTTTTACCTTCAAACTAAAGAGGTTGAATTAGATCAGAGGTTTTTAATACAGACTGTGTTTACCTAAATATATATATATATATATAATTTTGAGAAGGGGTCTATATGCTTCACCAGGTGGGCAAAGGGGTCCACAACACAAGTTTTCCGGCACTAGTTTGATCTCTAAGGTAACCCTCTAGCTCTCAGTTCCACAATTCAAGATTTACTTTTCATTCTATAACATTATGTTGCTTCCTTTTTCTCTTCTTTAATGGCCTCTTTTCAATTCAGTCCTCAACATGCTGCCCTGTACTGCTCATCGTATTTTAGGAAAAATAAAATTCCCATATTAGAAACTTATTTTTCAGTAAATGAAAAATTGAGCTACCTTGCTAAGGTAAATTTGGGTAGATAACTTCCGGATATTTGGGTAGATGACTCGTCTAGAATTTCATATAACAGTTCCTCTGATGCCCCTGAGGCCACTAAGTCCCTAAGATCCTTTCCGGTTTTTCCTCGCGATGGGAGTCCAGCCACAAGTACCTATTATCTCCAATACTGGATGGCAACAGCTGAATACAAAGAAGTTGCCTGCCTATGTCTTACCTGAGGTGTGTATGTGAAGAGAAAGAGGAGGAGGAGGAAGAAGAGGAGGGAGAATGGGTGAGTCCCCAAGGTGTGTATGCAGGTTTCAAAGCCGGAATGTCTGTGGAATGGGAAGAGGTTGGATAACTTTTTGCCAGTCCCTCCTTCACTTTTTTCCTTGCCCCTTTGCTTGCAGCTCATAAGACCTGCCCAGGGACGGACAGCTCGGCCTCAACTGTCAGTCACATTTCTTCCAGCCAATGGCACCGTCGTCTGTCACCCTCACCCCACCCCCTCCTGGGATTGAGGGGAGGGGTGTGTGTTTTGGGGAGGGGAGATCTGAGGAGAGTGGGGAGGGGGAGGGAGGGGGAGGGCGGGGGGTGAACAGAGTTGAATGATTGAACTTTCTTTTTTAGTTTCTGCAGCAGTGAGGTTCCCCTCGTAGTCCAGCACCAGACGGGTGCATAGGAGCTTATCCAGGCGTCTCTTGCTCCTTGTACTCCCCTTGTTCCCCCTCCCCACACACCAAGCGATGGTGTTAAAGGATCCAGGCGTGTTTCTGACCCTTTTCCTATGGATTACGGCTTCCTGGGGCTGTCTGGCTACAGCTGCGGGGCTTGGTGCTGCAGCCCGCAAGCAGGACGAGACTCTTTCTGCTGTCAGTGTTTACAGAGCCAGATGCACCTCCAGGTGCCTTAGCCTGCAGATCACTCGAATCTCAGCCTTCTTCAAGCATTTTCAGGTATGGTTTAAAAAAAAAAATCTCACTGCCTAAAAAATGCTACCCTTCTCCATCTCTACCTTCACCTCCCCGGGAGACACTTTGTCCCAGTGCTGTCTGTCCTCTGGTCTGTCACTTGCACTCCTGTGGATTTCTCAGCTTTAAAGGACTGGGGCGCGGGGGTGCGCTGTGAAACCATGTATATTAGGTGGGAGTTGAAGCTTACCAAGCTTCTTTCAAAACTTCTAGGCAAAGATCGACCGCCTGCCGGAGTCCTCCCTTTTACAGGGTTAATATTCCGAAAGTGCGGATGGCGGACTTTCCTCACCTCACCTTCACTTTGGCTGTCTTCTCACCCTTAAGGGAGCCCAAAGTGGCATCTTTGCGTTGGCTTATTTGCTTGTGAATTTAAAGCTAACTCACTTCCCTATCCTAACCCCAATCCCCTCCGAGAGATAGATTGGAGATGTGTATGTAGAACTGACTAGTGATCTTTCCGTATTGTTTCTTGGAATAGTTTCCCCAAACTATTAGCGCAGTTACCCAAACTCCCAGGGGTTAGCTGCATGTGTGGTTATTCAAAGCGGCATTGTTAGGAGATGAGTCAGGGAGGTAGAACAGGCTGTGGCGGAGGTACCTGGGCTTCTTCCTAGCAAGAGGAGGCACAGAACAGTCATCCTCTCCTCCCTGCAGGTGCCAGACTGGGACCAGCCCCCGCCCTTTTTTTGGCCTCTTTAGAATCCCTTTGACATTCCGCGCGGGGCAAAATACAGACTACTGGGAAGGAGATCGCGGCGCCCATCAAACGCCTAGGGAAGGGTTGTTTTTACCAATTAGCATGCACCAGTGTATGTGTCTGTCCAGCTTCGGAGCCTTAAAGCTTTAGTCTCAAACTAATAAATGAGATGAGGCACGGGGTAAGGGAAGAAAGGGTAATGGGGGTGGGGTGGGAAGTTCTTAGGGGGAGGTTGTGCTCCCTCCATACAAAGTCTGGATGACTCTCCGGAGAAGTAGCGTGATGTACCAGGAAGAACATTGGGTTTAGAATTGTGTTCGACCGTTGTCCATTATTTTTTATGTGTGTGACCTTGAGCTAGTTTCTTAGCTCCAGTTGACTTTGTTTTTTTTTTAGAATGAAAGGGTTGGAATAGATATCATCCAGTTGTAAGACTATAATCCTGTAATTCACAGTCATGCTGGGCACAGTACTAGGCGCTGGCGACACAGATACAATGAATGAATCAGTCCCTATTAGAAAGAAGAGTATCTAAAGCCCTCCTCAATTTGAGCCTATAATTCACTAGCCAGTGTTTATTTGCATCTAAGATTGATGTAGCACACTCTTGTCTTTCTTTGTCTCTGCCTTTTCATTGTTTCTGCTCTGTCTCGGTCTGTCTTGTCTGTCTGTCTTTCTGTGTCGCGGTATCTGTGCCTCCTTGTCTCTATCTCTTCTCTGTCTCCCTGTGTGTGTGTGTGTGTGTGTGTGTGCCTGTGTGTATGTCTGTCTGTGTCTCTGTTTCTGCCATTGGGTGGCTTAGTTTTCGTCTTTGCCTCTCCCCCCTCCTCTTTTTTCTTTCCTCTTTTCCTCCCTTCTTTAGGCTATACCTGAGGAAAGGCAAGTGGTCAACCTGAGCTACCTGCTGAAAGTGGGAGGGCGAGGAATAGAAGCACATATTAGGGTGTGCATTACTAGAGTGTCAGACCGAGGAAAACTTTGACCAGCTGGATCCAGAAGCAGTTCCCAGAGTCCCAGCTGAAATGTTGTTTTTAGGAAATCATTTATCCAAGCTCATTATTTAACTGTCCTCCTCCTTTCATCTCCTTCACTTCCCCCTCATAGTCTCACTTGCCCCATTTCACTTGAGATGCCCACCTGCTCTGAATTTCCCAATTGAGATAATGCTAGGTTTGCCACCAGAAGTGGAAAAGCCTGGAGATTGAAAGCTGGAGTGAATGAATGAACTAATGAATGACCAACAAATTAAAGATCGCTTCCCCTCACCCCACCCTGCCAAAGGCAAAGTTGTAAAGTGGGCTTCCTGAGAGTATCATTCACCTTTGAAGTTTCTAAGAAATTTATTAGGGTTGTATTGGAAATAAGGGGAGCAGAAGGACAGAGATTTTCCTTATGAGCATTAAATTAATCTGAGAGACCTAAACCTAGGACAGCTAGTCAAAAATAGGAATTGTGGGTGTGGGTGTGGGTGTGGGTGAGAGAGACAGACAGATTGAGACAGAGACAGACATTGAGAGAGAGAGAGAGAGAGAGAGAGAGATTGTGTATTTAAAAAACAAAGCTTTATCATTTTACAGGTTTCCTAGGAATTGTCACAGTACTAGGATCTTCCTGTATATATGTTCAAAGGGAGAAAAAGAAAAACAAAAATAAAATCAAAGGTGTTTTAACCTCCATCTGCCTCAAAGTGAAACTACAAAGTCCTCCTGAGTGCTAAACCCAGAGCTACCTTTTATCAAAATAGAGAACAGTGCCCTAGAAATGAATGACTCTTGTTGAGAAGATACTTCACTTTTGTGGTTTAAATAACAGCCACCTCCTCAGGGGAAAAAAATACCAAAAAAAAAAGTCTATTCCCCAGGATTGGTATCTTTTTTTTTTTTTTTGAATTGTCAGTTGTTGTAATTTATTTGTTTTACAGTTTCAGTGGCTAAAGAGCCAGTTTAGATCAAGCCAATTCCTAGTGAAAGGCTTTTTTTGTGGTTTCTTGGCATGATTTCTCTTCTGAAGTAAAACTGCTGACAGAATGCACATTGCCAAACAATAGTGATTACATTTTAATTAGCTGGGGTGAAATAAGCTGCAAATTACTCAGTTAGGACTTAATAACTGCTGTTTTTGTAATCAATTGCAAAGCCATTCTTGGAGTTTTAACCCTAACCTGGTAATGCCTGTGTGATTTATCTAAATTACAGGGATTAAGCTCTTTTAAGATTGGAAAGGATGATCTCCTTATAAAAAAGCTAAACTTCTCATTGTCTTTTATTGAAAGGGGGGGTGTTAAGGTATAGCAAAAGTATTACTCAGTGTGTGTTATTTATAGCAAGACTTCCTTTGCTTCAGGCTTTTTACTACCTGTTTCATCAAGAAAGGGGCCTTTTACCTGCTTGCTTAGTAGAACTCATTTTTCCATTTTCTATACATAAGCTGCTGGGGATTTTTGAAGATGGAAACTTATTCTATATGCAGGTGCATCCTGTTTCCAAGGGAGTTAACTATCTCCTAGAAAAGACTTTTGTAAATGAGGAACATCTAACATTTCTTTCACATCATATCTCTGATGGGTGTAAAGAGAGATTTTATACTAGAAAAAAAGACCCTACTCCTGAATCTGGTGTTTAGATGAGATGATTTTTTAAAACTCCAGTTTTTCATATATAAAAGCATATCTATCATCACATATTCAAAATACAATTACTGTTCTTTTGGCCTTTAGCTATGCAGCAAGCATCTTTCATATTATCACCATCCTGTTCTCCATTTGCTTTGCTTTGCAATCATATTTTAACAACGTAAAAACAGTATGTTTATTCTCTCCATCTTTTCTATAACGCAGGGCATCAGTAGGATCAAGCTATTGAGGCATACTATTGTTCTCAGGATTACACCTATGTTCTTGCTTCTTTATTATTAATAGATTGTGCTGTGAAAAATGAAATGATGTGGGGATCACTACCTTTACTCTTCTCACCTTAAACTTTACTTTGCAAAGTATTTTCTTCATCCTCCTTTGAGTATGGAGTGCACTTAGGATCATCTCTATTTTATGTGTGTAGATGGTGAGATGCAAACAGATGAAATGATTTGCTTAAGATCACAGGGCAAGTAAATGATAGAATCAGGGTAAGAGCTCTCCAATGCTATGCTAGGAACTTTCCTAGTGAAAGCTGAAAAGTTGGAGCTTATTCTATGGCCCAGGGAGAGAGTTTTTCTTTTTAACCATCAGCACCCTATCTACATTCCCAAAGGAAGTCCTGGGAGAAATAGATTTGAAAGGGAAAAAAAAATAAAAAAGCTTGCTGATCAGAAAGTAGGAATAAAGAGAGTGCCTGTTTTCCTGCCAGAACTAAGTAAAGTTTAGGGAGAAAGGCTTGTAGAGAAATATAATCTGCAATCCCAGCCCTTAGGTTCTAATATTTGATCAGTGTTTAGAGATACTTGCCTAATGATACATTATTCACTCTATCATGATGATAGGTTTGCTTAGGTAGTTTATTAGAGATCAGAGGATTTTCTTTTGCAATAATTGGAAGCTGTTAATTTTGGCAAAAGAAGCAGCTAAGGTGATTAGTTATTTCCTCTTTAAGGGCCTGAGTCTTCTGTGACAAAAAGTAAACAATCAATTAGCTCATCAAGAACCTTCATAGTCACAAATTAGCCCCAGGCTCACAAAACTTCAAACTGGTGATTTTATGGTGTGCACACACTCAGGAATGATGGATAAGAGTCAAATGTGGAACAAATTTTCAATTAAGTGCCCAAGACTGACATACATTCAGGGAGTCAAAAAGGAAGAAGAGGACCAAAATCTACCTTAGTTATTTCTTGGCTTCCAGTCCTAGCTCTTTGGCTCACCTTTCAAAGCACTTTTAATTTGACCCAAATTAAATTCTACACTAAGCAATATAAGCCTTCTTTTTAAAGCTATGTGAAATAGATTAATGGGTGATTATGTGTTCAAAAAATTTAAATGTTTTTGTAATGCCCCACATCACAATTTTGAAAATAGAACAGAACATTCAATAAATACATTTGTTAATTATGTCTATATGCCAATTCATTAAAATGTAACTTATGAAAAATTCTTTCTCTGAAGGACTTAGCTAAAGACCTAGAATTAATGTAACTTAGGAGATAGTAATTTTTTTTTAAAGTTTATTTTATTTTTTTTCCTATTTTTTATTTATTTATTTGGCCAGGCAGTTATTGTTAAAGTGACTTGCCCAGGATCACACAAGTAGGAAGTGTTAAGTGTGGGAAGCTGGATTTGAACTCAGGTTCTCCTAACTCTTCTCTAGTCTGAAAACTCCTGAGTTCCTTCAACTCATCCTCTCCAATCCCTTTACCTATTAGACATGCCTATTTCAGCATAGCCCTTCCAAAAATGTGTCAAGCAGAACTGAACACAATATTCAAAATGGAATCCTTTTTTTTCTGGACACTATAAAAGTTAAAAAGGACTTCAATATAATCAAGAGTGTATATATTAAATATGCAGTTTTGACTCAGAACAATTTTATTTATATACACAGATTCAGGAACATCTTAAACTATACATTTAGTGAGATGCATATCATTAAGTATTCACACACGTGCAAAAATTAGGCACTCTGGGAAAATGACATGACAATGATGATTCATATATGTTGTTGAATATAATGTATTGAATTTTGCGGAGGTTAAGAAAGATGAAAAGTGAAAAAATGCCATCTGATTTAACAAAAAGTTAGTAGTTATTTCATAGAACTTTTATCATTAGTCCAAATCTAGGCACATTTTTTCTACTTCATGATATAGAAAAAAAAATCCCTAGATTTGGACTCAAAAAACTTGAACTCAATTCTTGGATTTTAGAAAAAGTCATTTAGATTCCCTAGTTATGGATTTCTTTATCTATTAAATGTGTGAACATCTTTCAACTCTAGCAGTGCAAATTTAAATCATTAAGTACATTTTATAGATTAGAGAACAGAGGGCCAGAAAAAGCTGTCAATTTCCCAGTCACTTACCTATTTAGAGACAAAGCCAGGAGTTGAAAGTGAAATAAATTAGGGTAAGCAATGTACTAGGTAGTCAGGATACAAAGTCAGAATTTCAAACAATTAACTAGGACTTCATGCTTTTTTCTGAGCTTTCCTTCTATATCCAGAATGCAAAATATTTAGGGATAAATATTTTCCAATATAAAATGAATATCTAG